>AWUE01023915.1:0-42552 GCA_001974825.2 Corchorus olitorius
ATTCCTGTTTGGACCTGTAAAGGGTCCAAACTCAACCCTTTTTGGGTTGAGTCAGGATTTTTTCAAAAAAAAAAAAATAAAAAAAAATTGAAAAAAAAGAAACTTGTGCTTATAGTTATGGACATCCATTTGTGCATTCATTGTTTATGGTAAAGTTAAGAAGGAAGAAGAAAGTTGAAGTTCTTGGAGCCAAGTTTTGGGCTACTCATTAATATATTTGCTCATGATTATTTTCACTTCACCTTTCTTGAGATATTTTTGATATATCCTTTACCCTTTCTTTGATAGTCCACTTTACCCATTAGCCCCATTACAATCCTTATTATTAATGCATTCTAGTTCTTGTGTATACTATGCTTTATTTCATTTTGAGTTAATTTTTAGTGGAGATTGGATAGTTTTGCAAGCCTATGGTAAGTATACTATTATGAGTGGATTATACATACCTATTAAGGTATGATGAACCCTATAATATTTTGATTGGATTTTTGAGCATATTTTTATTTGTTTTATATTACTTTTGAATTTTTACTAACCTTTACTATACCTTTCTAGAATTAGTGGATGAATTTTTGAGATGACATTTTGTGTACTCCACATTTTAAACTCTTTGATTGGAAACAAATTTTTGGTTGATTAGTTTAGCAACCACCTACACATTGAGGACAATGTGTTATTTAAGTGTGGGGGAGGGAAATGTCTATTACAAAGGTCCATTCTTTGCATTTTTACTAGAGAAGGCCTTTTCAAAACGATTTTTAAAATTTGACAAAAATTTTTGATTTTTCAAAAAAAAAAAATTTTGCTTCTCTAGTGAAATTCTTCTACATAATGTTTGTGGGTATCGTTCTAGTTACGTAAGCCCTCAGGAGACTATACTCCTTCTCTAGGGACGCTTAGGGGTTTAAAGGCTTGTGGTTTACGCTAAAAACCATCGTGTGCCTACGAAAGTGGAACTAAGTCATTTGTTGCATGTGAATTTCTTTTTTGATTTTAGAGTGTTTGTTTGCATATGCATTTGTTTGCTTGTCTTTAGTTTTCTTCAAGTTTTTAGTCTTTGTTTTGTTTTCTAGCTTGCTAGGGACTAGCAAGATTTAAGTGTGGGGGAATTTGTTAGGCACATATTTTCCTATATTTTATATGTTAAATTGATATGATTATGTGCCTATTCATATGTACTTGATGTTTAATTTATTCATATTTATGTTTTAGGTACATATTGGAGTGCTTCAAGGCAAAAGGAGCTAAATTGGAGTTATTTAGAACAAGCTGAAATTTTCCTGTTTCAACCTGGAGTGGGTCGAACTTGACCCCTAACAGGGTCGAAACAGAGCTGCAAAATCAAGGCTGGAATGTTACGTTGGGCTCAACTCTTTGGGCTTACAATTTCTAGTTGCTTAACATGTTGGCTTAGGAAAATATTTGATTACCCATATTATTTACTAGCTATTTTAATTATTGTTAGGAATTTTTGGGCAAAATTGTAAATTGCCAATTAATTAAAGTTAGGTTAAAATATGTATTATTTAAGAGACAGCCGCATGCCTTACAAGGGGATTCAATTTTGGGAATTCCAAATTTTGTTTTTACTTTGGCTTTGAACGTGAATTCAAGAATGGGGATTTTCTTCATTCTTGATTATTTTATACTCTATCTTTTCTAATCTAATTTAATTTTGAGACTTTCAATCTCTTGGGTATTTGATTTGTGAGGCTCTGCGCTTGTAAAGGTAGAAAACAAGCGTCGGAGAGCTTCTTGTAAAGCAATTGACTCCTTTTTTTTATTTCTATTTTTATATTTAAACTTTTTCACATGTTATCTAATGTTTATTTATATATATGAAATGTTATATATGTAAGAAAATTTTTATATTAAAGTAATAACATACATATATACTTTATGCTAAAAACAATTTATATTATATATTTTATTCTCCAGTCCCGTACCCCCCCCCCCCCAAATTTCGAATTTCGGCTCGGCCATTGTATATAAGCTAACCTATACAGAATTACAATCCACCCTTTTCTTCAAACAATTTTTCTATACACTGTTATGGTATCAATATTAAGAGCTATTGCCTAGCAACAATTTTTTCCCTCTTATCATCGAAAATTTTTCCAACCTTCAAAATCCTCACCATGTCTGCACCAATTTCTCCCACTGTTACAAGCACCTCTTCCATTTCCTTCACCACAAATCTCATTACCATCAACTCCGTTGCACAACTTCCCATCAAACTCAATACACAAATCCTTCCCGGAAAGAACAATTTAACTCTCTTTTGCTTGGCCATAAGTTGCTCGGATTTGTTGATGGATCAAATCCACCTCTACCTATTGTCATTCCTTCTACAAATGGCCAAGAAACTACACCAACCACTGTTTCAAATCCAAAGTATGAGCTTTGGTTTCAGCAATATCAACTCTTGTTTCATGGGATCATTTCCTTTACAACAGAGGGTGTTATACCCTTCATTGCCTCCTGTCAGACATCAAAGCAAACATGTGACAAGCTCACTCAAATGTTTTGCCAACAAAAGCAAGTCGAGAATGATGTCCTTGAGGGAAAAACTAGCACAACCAAAAGGTACAAAAACTGTTAGTGAGTATTTTCAGTCTCTCCATACCACTGCAAATGATTTAGCCTTGATAAACTCACCAGTTTCTGAAGATGATCTAGTCATTTATGCCTTAAATGGCGTTGGACAAGAATACAAAAAGAACTTGATGTAGGTATTCGTGGAAGAGAGTCATTCATTTCTTATAAAGAGCTCATGGAAAAGATGTGTGACTATGAAACTTTTCTGAAGAAGCAAGAAACAGCCTCTGATCATGTAACTCCCTCAACCTACGCTACACAAAAGCACTCCAACCATCCTGGTAACTAGTTCAAATCTGCAAACCACCAGCCAAGAAACAAAACTACAAGGCCTCCCCCTCTACTGATCAGGCAGGAGCCAAGATAACCTGCCAATTTTGTGACAAGCCTAGTCACTCAATGATCGAGGCAAAAACAATCCTATTTTTACGGCTATTTTACTATGTTTTTGGATCTATTTATGCTTAAATATATGTTATTTTGTTAATATTTGTGTTTTGAGTCTTTATGAGATGTGAAATTGGAAATTTGTTAATTTTCACTACTTTTGGAGCTATTTTGATGACTTTTTACACAGATATGAGCAAAGCAATTTTGAGTATGGATTTGGAGATTCGAAGTTCGTGTTTGAAGACTTATTGAAGATAATTTGAAGATTTGAAGATCATTGAAAAATTATTTCGAGAAGCAAGAATTGAAGATTGGAGCTTTAATTGCAAAGGATTGAAGACAAGCTATGAAGAAGCTCGGAAGCTTTGGAATTTTGGATATTTTATATGGGATAATATTCAGCCCATATAAGCCCACAATTGGAATTAAAAACCCAATTTGTGCCTCCTATATCCAAGGGAATATCCAATTCCCGTATATTCCCGCTTCTAGTCCTAACAGAATTAGGATTCAGCGCAGTCTCGGTAGAAAAATCATAACTTTCTGCTCAGATGTCCGTTTTAGGCCCGTGAGTAGGCGTTGGAAAGCTAACTCCGAGATCTACAACTTTGTTTTGGAGTCCAAGACCCAGTTCTGCCATCTTCAAGCCCAAAAACACCGTCGAAGTTCCTGCACGAATCCAGAAAATTCCAAGATCCTGTTTTTATTTGGATTCTACTCTAGGAAGACTTTTAATCCAACTTGGAGACCAAGTCAGCCCCAAAACCGTCCTAGAGTCCTTTCCTAGTTAGAATTGGAGTCTTGAGGGTTATTTCCACTATAAATAGCCACCTTAAGTCTAGGTTTTTAATGTATGTAGATCTAGAGATTATATTTTGAAAAATTGTTGAAGATTTGGAGGAAAAAAGCCTTGGAGCCGCCACCCCCTCTTCTTCCCATCCATAAGATAAGTTTTTTCTTCTTATTCTTTGGATGCTCACTCAATTCATGAGTGAGTAATCATTTTCTTTTCTCCAATGTAGAATTTAATTGATCTCTTGACTTATATCATGGTGAGATTTTGTGCTTTTATATGAAAATTGTTAGGGTATCACTACGCCAAAAATGACTTTAGGCAACACTTGTTCATAATCATTTTCAAAATGTTGTAGGAAGGTTTTAAGCCAACACTCATATAACACTTTGGAAAGAGTTGCTACAAATTAAAATATCCTAGTAACTTACAACACTGGAACTCTGTAAACCACAAGAAAATGTGCTGCCCACTGTCCAATAGTTTTTCTAGTAATTAATTAATTATTATTATTAGAAAAAAGGAATCGTTGACTGTTAAAGGGAGCAAGCATCTCAATAAAATAAAAAATCCCCTTATCAGTTCATGACATGAGAAGAAAAATGGACTTTCTTTCTTTTCTCTTTTTTCTTTTTCCCACAACGCAGCTCCCTTTCCACCATTGTAGATTAGATGACCTTCAAATCTTCTATCAATCACAACTCTTCTTTTCTCACTTCAATTTCAAATCTTCTTTTGATAGTTAATCTCAACTCTTGATCAATTTATTTTTACCAAATCGACTTTGGACTTTTCATAATGTGAGAGTGAAACTTGTAGTTAAACCCTAAATTTAATTTTTTTTTAGTTTGAATATTTATTATCTTTAAGATTTGAGAGATTCATCGTTGATAGATCGATTTGATCTGAGTTTGTTTGTTTGGCAGAGGAAAGCGAAGAAAACAATGGTGTTCAAGGTGTCGAAAGTGCGAGCGACGCCTTTCGAGGGCCAGAAATCAGGGACTTCTGCTCCCCGCAAGAAGGTTTTTAGTTTGCTTTTTTCATTTCATTTAATTTTATTGATATTCGGTTGTTGATAGTCTAGTGTTAGATCACTGTGATGTAAGAAGTTTTTGATCGATTTGATCCGTTTGATTGTTACATGCTTGTTGAATCAGTTCTCATTGAATAATATTTACTTTGTTTTCATCGATTAAGCTTTAATTCTATAATATATAGCGAATAATAGACATGAATCTTAGTAATTTATGGTGTTGATTTCTCCTTTTCAATGTATACTGAGCATTTTATATACTGAATAGAAATTGGAGGTTAATGTAATTGAATATTATCCAGTTTACGTTTCTATGAAATTGATTATTCAATGTTCATGACTCATGAGGACTAGATGCTAGTTAGAGAATAATTACTGATATGTTCCATCTTGGTTTGTGGTTGATTAACAACATCATCTTGTTTCATGATTTTGATGAGGCAAAGTTGAGTTTTTAGTGTCAAACTTTGCTCTGATTAATCCCTGAGTTTGATTAATCTATCTGTAAATCTGTATAATGGAAGTCATGGATCTTCTTATAGTGTGTGTAAAATACTTTGAGGCTTTTATTTGGTGGGAAGCTGGTAAGTTATGTAATCTGCAAATTGCAGGTAATTTGAAGTGAGTGGATTGCTTGATTTTACAGGTAATTTGAAGTTGTTAGCTTCTAGACTAAAAGAAAAAGAATGCATAGATCACGTGTTCATAGCATAGCTTATATTTTGTCTGATATATTCTTCTTAACTTGTTCTTGTTGTCCAAGGTTATGTTCAAGTGTGAGTACTGCAGTGAATGAGATAATTTCTTCTAACTTCTGTTTTAAATATAGCTTTTATACATAGCACGTGTTGATTTGGCAGTTGTGGAGATATCATTATCAATGATTCAGTTTCAACTATTTCTGCTGTGGAAACATTTGTGCCAATGAGACCAGTTGTGGTATGAATCACCAACTTTTTACAATTTGTAATCTTTTTATTTTCCACTACTTTATATAGACAAGTTGGCTTCATGCTGGAGTCATCCATGTAGCAGCCAACATGATAAGCCTTTTATTCATAGGAGTTTCACTTGAGCAAGAATTCGGATTATGTAAGAACATATTCTGTAAATATACAAGTTCTTAATGCTTTCATAAAGTAATTAACCCTCAGTTAATTGAAAATTGTAGTGAGAATTGGACTCATATGTGCTTTTTCTGGCTTTGGTGGAAGTTTGATGTTTGCTTTGGCTGCTACTGGGAAGAATAAGCTTAATTATGCAAACAAGGTAAACTTTATTTGCATTAATAACAAGAATAAGCTTAATTTGTTTATTTTTTAAGATATGCACTTTGGTTTCATATGTACTTAAACTGATTCAGGATGGAAAATGATAATTTATCTTTTTAGACATCGCAGGATGATGTCGAAGCAGAGATGAGAAGACTCAGACAAGAGCTCAAGCAGACAGTGGTTGTTGAGTGACCTGTTTATCGGTTCCTTGTTTTCAGATTATAATCACCTCAAGTGTTGTGGATAAACATGAAGAAGCAGTTTAATGCCCAACATGTGACAATTTCAAGCTTAGATAAATACTTTTTGGATGGACAAACCATATATGTAAGGCTTGTTGTGATTGATCATTTTGAGAACTCATTAAACTTTGTAATAGTGCCAGAACATGTGTTTTAATGATTGAAATGAACTATTACTCCTATTTTACTAATTTTTTTTAATAATCATTACCTTTTAGAAGCATTTAATTATTGACTTTAATTCATACCATTGTGTTTCTATAAATGACTTTTGGAAACACTTTTAATATGTTATAATTTACATGTTTTGGTCACATTTCTAAAACGTTTTCAAAAGGTGTGTGCACTTCTATAAATGACCTTTAGAAAACACTTAAAATATGTTGTATATCATATAATTTGACAACACTTTGAAAGATGTTTTAAAAAGGTGTATAAGTGTAGCTATACATCGTAATTAACAACATTTTTCAAAGTAATGCTATATACATATATAAGTGTTTTTATAGAGAAAAGGCGACAGGGGCAGATAAAACACTTAGAAAAGTGTTGCCTTTGCTTTTTAAAAACACTTGTTGTACATTTTACAACATAATGCAAGTGTTGTTAAAGGCCTTAATTGGTGTAGTGTATTTCTTAATTCTCTGTTTTAATTCTATGTTGCTTGTTTTGATGGATTGGAGTCGACACTATCTTGATAAATTAAGTTAACATTAGCTAAATTGAGTCTAGAACTAATACTTCAGATTTTATTGTTTGTAGCAATTGGAGGAGAACTAATACTTCCTTCCAAGAGATTTAAGAATCAATGGGCAAATTATTGCTTGTTGTGCTTGTTCATAAATTACTAATTCTTAATGCTTTGTTCTTAACAAATCTCTAAGCCCTAATAAGGAAATTGGTTGTTATGAATAAAAGGGATAAATTAAGCTGGAAAAGAGACCTTTTATCTAATTTGATAAATTTCGGATTTAATTCCAAACAAGCTATCCAATGTTTTCATAATTTTTAGATATCAATGATCCATGTTATTTTTGTCAAGAGGGATATTAATTCTAAGTTGGACGGTTTTCTTAATTATTTTCTCAATTTATTCACTGCTTTCTGATTAATTGTTTTCTTCAATTTTCTTGATTGCTTTCTTAGATAATTTTAATTGTTAGTTTGATTTGATTTACTTCTACTTTCAAAATCCTCTTTATTTTGTTTGTTGCTTAAAGAAAAAGAATAATAACCTATCTCTCTGTGGATTCGACCCCTACTTGCCCTAGCTATTTTTAGTTAGTAATTGTTGGGATTATTTTGTGATTTGCTAACGACCGATCACAATTTTGGCGCCATTGCCGGGGAGATTGTGTATTATTTTTCTTTTTCTTTTTATTTTTTCCTATTAGATTTGCACTTGATCATCTTTGTTTTGTAGGAAAAAATCCAATGGAGCAACCACGTTCGTTAAGGGAGCTAAATTTCAACTGTGAAGTGCCGCCTCTCTGCATTGATTATCCAGCTTTGGATATGTCATACAAACTGAATTCAGCAAAAATCCATATGTTGCATATTCTTCAAGGAGAATCTCTTGAAAATCCTCATGAGCACTTACAAAGTTTCTTCATCAAGTGTGCTGCAATCACTGGGATGCCTGAATAGCAAGCGAAGCTTCGAACGTTTCCTTTAACATTGGAAGGAAAAGCAAAGAACTGGTTCATAAATTTGCCACCAAAATCCATAACCTCTTGGAAAGGATTGGAGACAGTATTTTTGAACAAGTACTTTCCAGAAGCAAAGCGTGATGATGTCAGAAAAAAGATCAACACTTGTCAACAATTACCAAGCAAAAAGTGGCACCAATACTGGGAGAGATACAACAAGATCTGCGCAAGTTGCCCCTACCACAACATCAGTGAAGCACTCTTGATTCGGAATTTTTATGATGGACTCTTCTACGAAGATCGAACATATATCGATGCTGCTAGTGGAGGAAGCCTTACACTCAAAACTCCAGAAGAAGCAAGGAAGGTATTCAATACCATGGCAGAAAACATCTATCAATTCAGCACACCAAGGAGTTCGACGATTGAGCCTGAACCTGAATTTCTTCAAGGAATTAATGATCGTTTTGAAAAGGTTAATTCAGCCATCTCTGCTTTGACCAATCTAGTCCAGCAAATAATCTCGAATCAAGTGGTGAATCAACCTCAAATTCAGCAATTACCCTTGAATTCGACACAAGGTTATGGAGTCAGTTCAATCGAAGGCAATCAACAACGGTATGCTCAAGAGATGGAGTCACCTGTTGCGCCGATCTCACCTTCAATACCACCCTCAACACCTGTTTTCCATGCGATGCCACCACCTGCTGCTGTATCCGACGAGCCGGTGCCAAAAGATGAGGAGATTACAACAAAAAGCAAGGAGGATCGACTTACTTCATCACCAAAAACTTCTCGACCTCGATCAAGATCTGGATGGATGAAAGAGATGGAGGCCATCTATGATCCACCACCGTTTCCTCAAAGGTTTGCACCGAAAAGAACAACATGCAGTGAAGAAAGCCAAATCCATCTACTGCAGAAGGAGAAGGTAAACATTCCTTTAGTTGCTGCAATTAAAAGAAGTTCCCAAAGAACGATGGAAGCATGTTGACTTGATAGAGACTACGCAAGGACATCAAGAGCCAGAAATTGAAGCGACACTGTCATGGGAAAAACAAATCCATTCTGAAACAAGTAAGATTGGAGGTGAATTTCATGATGTTGCTGACATCCCTATCGTGAAGGAAGTTGAAGGAGTGTCAAGCAAAACAATTAATGATTTGGAACCATATGAACTTGATTTGCAAGACTCCTTTCAATTTCTCTTCAATGATGACGATGATGAGCCATGCAACGTCTGCATTCCTGCTATACCAAAGGAGGTTTCCAAGATTGTGCAAGAAGAATCAATGACATCGAAAGAAGATATCAAGATGGACATCCCTCCACCTTCTCCTCCAAGACTTGTCAAGCCCAAAGAAGAGCCACCAGATAATGAGCAACTCGGACATCTCGAGCCAAAAGACACAAGCGTGCTGAATTTTGTTGACAACCAGCTTTTAGACATGAAGATCAAGATTTCTTGGGAATCAACAAACTTCTTGAGTATGAATGCTTTGAAGATATCAAACATGCAGAATGGATATCTATGGATAAATTCTTTATGGAGGACAAGAAAATTTGCCAAGACGAGGACATTTTCCAAAGGCACGAAGGGAGTAATGCCAATCAAGAATGCCGAAAGCATCCACTGCATCAACCAGTCAAGGCAACAAAGATGGCATTGTCATACCTAGCCATTCATGGAGTCGCCCTCAAGCAAATTGGTGATTTCTTTCCTTATCTCTTCTTTTATCTTTCATATTTTTATGCTCCTATTTTTCCAATCACACCATATTTGCTTTATGCTTTGAAGTGGTATGATCCACCCTAACAAGGACTGAAGAAAGGGAAAGTCGAACTAATGACTTTAAACAAGCGCTTATTGGGAGGCAACCCAATATTTTTACTAACCCTTAATTTTCTTTCTTTTGTTTTTCTTTCTCTTTTTAGGATTTCATATTAAGGAATAGGAAGGCCACCAAAGCAATCGAATGGAGAGCAATTGGAGCTTACGAATGGAGCTTATGCTGGAAAATAGAGAAGCTTTCTTTAACTCTATCACCATTTACTTTTTCTTGCTTTGCTTTGCTTTGATTGAATATTGCTTCTATTGCTTCCTTGATATGAATGAGTTGTTTGTTTTTGTTTTTGATCATGCATTTTATGCAATCTATCACACTTATGATGACCACACTTTTCACACACATGAGTATTCATACATTGAGGACAATGTGAATTTTAAGTGTAGGAGGGGGGGGGGGGTGAATACTTGATAGGGTTATTGCTTGATAATTGAGTCATATGATAGTTTTTTTTGGATTAATCTTATTTTCCCCAATTTTTGACAATTTTTTCGAAAAAATTGATTTTTGATGATAAAATTTCGAATTTTTCAAACCAATTTTCATGCATATTTTGATTAATTGATTTGATTATGATTGATGAATGCTTAGAATTTTAATAATATTTGATTTATTGATTGAGTTATAGCATGATGTTTGATTTCTTAGAATTAGGTATAATTGAAGTTTGTGATATGATCTTATTCATTAATTGCTTCTATGATTATCTATTTCTAGAACTTGTGTTCAATCTTGATTGAAATTATGATTGAGAAAGTATGTCATGGATATATGTCAAGAATAAGTGTGGGGGATTACTTATATAAAGGGTAATTTAAAATTTGTTTTCATGATAGAGGAGAAGAGGTATTTCTGTAAATAAAAAAAAACTCAATCCATTGTTGTCACTCTTTTCTTAAACAAAAGGAGTTAGTAATCCTTGGAAAGAGGATAAGAGGCATGGAATTACATAAATATTGTCCCTCTAAAAAAATAAAAAGAAGGAGTCCTTCTAGAGTGCTAGTAGCCTCAAAAAATGGGAGTTAGTAACCCCAAATCATGAACACTTCGAGGTTAGTAACCTCAATTTTCTAAAAACAATTACCCTTGAAAATCTATTATAACCCACAATGACCCTTGATTTATATTCACGATATTGCAATCTTTTGAGTAATGGAGAAAGAGAGGAAACCATGAGCTTATAGAAAGAAGTAGTTATAGAAAGTGAAGAATGGTAAGTGATTAAAACTACTTTGATTATGGCTACTTAAGAATGATGATGCTTGTTGTTTCTTGATCCTTGGATTAAGTATTATTATTATTCTTTGTTATTTTGATTTCATGATTGCATTGGTTCTTTGATGTATGTATGAATTCAAAGTGATTTCTTGACAAATTGGTTTTTGATTAACTTACACATTGATTTGCTAAGGGACTAGCAAAGTTCAAGTGTGGGGGAAAATATGATCGAGCCAAAAACAACCCTAATTTTACGGCTATTTCACTATGTTTTTGTATCTATTTATGCTTAAATATATGTTATTTTGTTAATATTTGTGTTTTGAGTCTTTATGAGATGTGAAATTGGGAATTTGTTAATTTTCACTACTTTTGGAGCTATTTTGATGACTTTTTACACAAATATGAGCAAAGCAATTTTGAGTATGGATTTGGAGATTCGAAGTTCGTGTTTGAAGACTTATTGAAGATAATTTGAAGATTTGAAGATCATTGAAGAATTATTTCGAGAAGTAAGAATTGAAGATTGGAGCTTTAATTGCGAAGGATTGAAGACAAGCCATGAAGAAGCCCGGAGGCTTTGGAATTTTGGATATTTTATATAGGATAATACTCAGCCCATATAAGCCCACAATTGGAATTAAAAACCCAATTTGTGCCTCCTATATCCAAGGAAATTATCCAATTCCCGTATATTCCCGCTTCTAGTCCTAACAGAATTAGGATTCAGCGCAGTCTCGGTAGAAAAATCATAACATTCTGTTTAGATGTCCGTTTTAGGCCCGTGAGTAGGCGTTGGAAAGCTAAATCCGAGATCTACAACTTTCCCTTGAAGTCCAAGACCCAGTTCTGACATCTTCAAGCCCAAAAACGCCGTCGAAGTTCCTGCACGAATCCAGAAAATTCCAGGATCCTGTTTTGACTTGGATTCTACTCTGGGAAGACTTTTAATCGAACTTGGAGACCAAGTCAGCCTCAAAACCGTCCTAGAGTCCTTTCCTAGTTAGAATTGGAGTCTTGAGGGTTATTTCCACTATAAATAGCCACCTTAGGTCTAGGTTTTTAATGTATGTAGATCTAGAGATTATATTTTGAAGAATTGTTGAAGATTTGGAGGAAAAAAAGCCTTAGAGCCGCCGCCCCCTCTTCTTCCCATCCATAAGATAAGTTTTTCTTCTTATTCTTTGGATGCTCACTCAATTCATGAGTGAGTAATCCTTTTCTTTTCTCCAATGTAGAATTTAATTGATCTCTTGACTTATATCATGGTGAGATTTTGTGCTTTTATATGAAAATTGTTAGGGTATTTCTTAATTCTCTGTTTTAATTCTATGTTGCTTGTTTTGATGGATTGGAGTCGACACTATCTTGATAAATTAAGTTAACATTAGCTAAATTGAGTCTAGAACTAATACTTCAGATTTAATTGTTTGTAGCAATTGGAGGAGAACTAATACTTCCTTCCAAGAGATTTAAGAATCAATGGGTAAATTATTGCTTGTTGTGCTTGTTCATAAATTACTAGTTCTTAATGCTTTGTTCTTAACAAATCTCTAAGCTCTAATAAGGAAATTGGTTGTTATGAATAAAAGGGATAAATTAAGCTGGAAAAGAGACCTTTTATCTAATTTTGTAAATTTCGGATTTAATTCCAAACAAGCTATCCAATGTTTTCATAATTTTTAGATATCAATGATCCATGTTATTTTTGTCAAGAGGGATATTAATTCTATGTTGGAGGGTTTTCTTAATTATTTTCTCAATTTATTCACTGCTTTCTGATTAATTGTTTTCTTTAATTTTCTTGATTGCTTTCTTAGATAATTTTAATTGTTAGTTTGATTTGATTTAGTTCTACTTTCAAAATCCTCTTTATTTTGTTTGTTTGCTTAAAGAAAAAGAATAATAACCTATCTCTCTGTGGATTCGACCCCTGCTTGCCCTAGCTATTTTTAGTTAGTAATTGTTGGGATTATTTTGTGATTTGCTAACGACCGATCACTCAATAAAAATGTGCTACAAGGTTCGACCAAAACATACACAAATGTCTGCAAATCATGTTTCTGCAAGACCAAGCTCCAATGCACCACCAAAGAACACTCCATGGATTGTAGATACAAGAGTCTCACACCATGTCACTTCAAAACTAGAGAATCTTGATCTATAGAGTCCATATGATGGTACATATGAGTTGTTTGTTGGAGATGGTACAACTCTTTCAATTTCTCACACTAGTTCTACATCTCTTAATACACAAAATAGCTCTTTTGGATTGCAGGATGTCTTAGTTATACCTCAAGCAAATAATAGCATTGTTTCTGTCTTTATAAGTTTTGCAAACATAACAGTGTCTATTGTGAGTTCTTTCCATCTTGTTTTTGGGTGAAGGACTTGTCTACGAGGAAGCCACTGGCTCGAGGCCCGAATAAAGATGGTGTGTATGAGTTCCCTACTGGTGAGTCAATTCTAAAGCCACAAGCCTTGGCGCTGGTTGGAACCATGACAAAAAAACAAGTCTGGTTTCAAAGATTAGGCCATCCTTCATCTCAAACCTTATTGTTTCTTATTAAGAATTTTGCTTTACCTTGTTCTAGCAATTTTTCCTTTACACTTTGTACTTCATGTGCTTGCAATAAAATTCACAAGTCACCTTTTGCTCATTTGAGTTTTGTCACTAAAGCTCCATTTGAAACTTTATTTACTGATGTTTGGGGACCTTCTCGAATCCCATCTCCTGAAGGATTCAGATACTATGTCAGCCTTGTTGATTACCAAACAAGATAACCCCAGCTTTTTCCTATGAAATTCAAGTCTAATGTTTACTCTTGTTTTACAAAATTCAAACTTTTGGTGGAATTTTTTTTAATTCTAACATCTTGACAGTATACTCAGACTATGGAGGTGAATTTGAGAAACTCAAAGTCTTTTTCACCTCATTTGGCATTCAACACCTTCAAACTCCTCCACACACTCAAGAGCGCAATGCCATAGCTGAAAGAAGACATCGAAGAATAGTGGAAACTAGTCTCACTCTCCTGCATAATGCTTCCATGCCTTTAAAATTCTGGCCTCATGCCTTTCAAGCTGCATTTTACCTGGTAAACAGGCTTCCTACTAAAGTTCTCTCAAATAAAAGTCCATTTGAAAGTCTTTTTCATCAGTCCCAATTACAACAAACTTAAAGTGTTTGGATGTTCATGTTTTCCTTTGTTAAAGCCTTACTCTCAACATAAACTCCTTCCCAAATCAAAACATTGTGTCTTTTTAGGCTATGCAATGAACCAAAGTGCATATTTATGTTTAGACTTGGAAACAAACAGAACATATGTGTCTCGACATGTGCTTTTTGATGAAAACATATTTCCATTTTAATCGTTTTCCAAGACTGCAACCTTACAAGAACTTGAGCCTCAGGCAAAGATGAACTGTGATGAACTAGTAAGTCAAACAGTTCCTACTAAAGCAATGCGACTTATCACCTCGAGCTCCACCAATGCAGTTGGAAACTCAATCATAGCTGGACCAGTGGCTTCATCTGTTGACAACCTTGCTATACCAAATAATGAGGTAATTTACTCAAACATTGTTTCTACTTCATCTTCTTCTCAAGCACAATCTATTACTATTGATCGTACACCCATCCGAACCCATCCTATAATCAGTAGATCATAGAACAATATTTTTAAACCCAAAAAGTTGTTCTCAGCTACCAAGCACCTCATACCCCCTTCAGAAGAACCAACACATGCCTCAAAAGCTATAAAGATACCACACTGAAAAGATGCAATGGTTGCAGAGCTTCAAGCTCTTCATAAAAGCAAAACCTACCATGAGACATTTTGTCTAGTAATTAAACCTATTACTGTGAGAAAGGTTTTATGCATTGCAGTGTCAAATTAATGGCCATTTCCTCAAATGGATGTTAATAATGCCTTTCTTCAAGGTGAATTGAAAGAAGAAGTTTATATGAGGCAATCCCATTTGTTTGTTGATAAAGCATGACCTGACAATGTTTGCAAACTGCAAAAAGCCTTATACGGTCTCAAATTGGCACCCAGGGCCTAGTATTGTGCATTGAGTAGCTTTCTTAAAAGCTATAGGTTTGAGAATTCCATTGTAGACATTTCTCTATTTGTGTTCAACAAAGATTGCATTTTAACTTACATGATAGTATATGTGGATGATATTATACTAACTAGAAATGATGATGTGTTTTTGAGAAAGTTTAATGCAGATCTCTCAACCAAGTTTTCTTTGAAAGATCTAGGGACTCTTAGCTACATTCTTGGTGGCGTGGTTGAACATCACAACAATGGCATTTTCTTCTCTTGAAGGAAAGACATACTGGACATTTTGGAAATTGCAAACATGAGTGAGCCAAGGCAATCAACACTCCCATCTCCACTTCAGTTTCACTTTGTCTCAATGATGGCACTACTTCTATCGATGCTCATGAGTTTAGAAAGATTCTTGGATCCCTGCAATATCTGTCATTAACCAGAACTAAAATAAGCTTTGTGGTAAACAGATTGTCACAACTTATGCACAAGCCTACCGAGAAGCACACTCCAAGCATTGAAACGAGTTCTCAGATATTTTAAAGGAACTCTACATCATGACCTTATTATCTAAAAGGAAGCAAAGCCTGTTCTCAGTGGCGGAGCCGGAAACTTTGATCAGTGGGTTCAAATTTCTTAAAGAACTTTAATGAAACTAAGGAATAGGAAATAATAGAGGAAAACATAAATAAAGTTTAATTATTAAATATATCTTTTAGGTTTTACCATATGTTAATAGATCATGTTTAAACTTTTCTTAATTTGATTAGATCATGAATTACTTTCTTTTAAGCTTTTCTTAAATTTAGTGGTGGAGTCATGTTATGCAAATAATGAAAAAAATACCACACAAACAAATGTATTTAACCAAATTCTCAAAGTTGAATGGGGTCATTTGACACCACTCAACTACATATAGCTCCGCCCCTGCCTGTTCTTAAGGCTTATTCAGACTTAGATTGGGCCAGTAACCCAGATGAAAAGAGATCGACCTCAGCTTACATTGCCTATCTTGGCAATACACCAATATTCTAGAGCTCCAAGAAGTAAAAGACAGTTGCAAAGTCATCCAAAGAAGCAGAGTACAGATTAATTGCAGTGATAGTGTCTGAAGTATTGTTTGGATTAAGTCTTACCATTTACTGTGATAATCTAAGTGCAACGTATACATGTGCCAATCCAGTGTTTCACACTCAAATGAAACAAATTGCACCTGATTATTTCTTTGTCAGAAAAAAAGTCCAAGCTGGGGAACTTCAACTCAAGCACATCTCCACCAAAGATTAGTTAGCTCATGCATTGATCAAGCCACTTGCCAATGACAGATTCCAAATGCTCATATCCAAGATTGGTCTTCTAGATCAATCCACCATCTTGTAGGAGGATGTTAGAGGGAAATCAAATTGTTCAAATCCATAGGATAGAACCTAAGCCTTATTACTTAGAAACTAATATGTTACTTGTTTAAATTCAAATGTAACCAATGTATCCTTATCATCTTTATCATGTAAAGCTATATAAGCTAACCTATACAGAAATACAATTCACCCTTTTCATCAAATACTTTCTCTATATTTTGTTATTTTGTACCACTTTATGTGAGTTTTGCTAGTTTGGTACCTTTATTAAGGTAGTGGTTTGTATTTGTGTATAGAGGGATATTTGAGATTTTTGAGAGAGAGAGGGGCCATGAGGTGGATACGTTGCTAAAATCCGAGCTGAAATTTTCTCTCTTTTTTTTTGTTATAAGAAAAACTTTATGTGGATTACAAAATGATCATTAAATTTGAAATTGTGGAAGTACTTTTTTAAGGTTATTCGTTTAAACTATATATATTTAGGGTCGAGCCCTTTAATTTACTCTTTATGTCCCAAATTTTGTGTCACATTTAGGTCAAACTATCCCTAACTTTGACTATTAATTATAAAAAAATTAATAAAATTATTTTTTGATCAAATTAAGTTTAAGCTTCTCAAAACATTTTTTTTAAAATTAATTTCTATATAATTGGGTTATAATTAAGAGTAATTATAATATGAAAAATTAAACAATTCACAGTAAATGGAGTTTAGCAGACTACACATACAGAGTTTAAGGGTTGATGATGAGACCAATTCTATTTTGCATGTATTTGATATGTTTTCTATGCTATTTTACCCTCTAAATGGGCGTTTTGCAGTTGCAGGTCCATTTAGAGAGAATGTTGCAATATGGTCTAAAATGGAGCAAAATAGAGCTATTTAGAGCACAATTGGATTGAAGCCCAAAAGGAGATCTCAAGATGGTGAATTTCAGCCATAGTCCAAAGGATGTGTAATCGAGCCAAAATTAACCCTATTTTCATGGTCATTTTCCTATGCTTTTTGTTTTTTTTTATGTGTGATTACGCTCTATTTTGTAAGTATTTGTGATTATAGGTCTTGAAGAGAAGAAAAGTGAAAACTTGTTGTTTTTCACTAATTTTGGAGCTATTTTGATGACTTTTGTCACAAATATGGACATAGCATTTTTTAGTGAAGATTTGGAGATTCAAAGTTCGTGATTGTTGGAGTCAATTTAAAGTCATGAAGATCGTTGAAGGAAGATTCCAAGGTGAAGAACTAAGATCGAGTTTAATTGAAGAAGTAAAAAAGCCATGCCAACAAGTGATTTTTTCGACCTGGGCCCTAGGCCATTTTACATGGGAGCCTGACCAATATCAGATGGGCCCCTAGTTGGAGTTGGGGCTGCCTTATGCCGCGCGCTCTAGCCCTTGTTCTCGATGGTGATGATGCTTCCATTTCCTACTTGGATTTGGATTCTGCGCAGTCTTGGTAAATCGACTATAACTTTTGATCCATACTTCTGTTTGAGTTGATTCAAAGTGCGTTAGAAAGAAGACTCAGAGGTCTAACACTTTTCTTTGATGCTCAAAGCCTAGTTCTGCCATCTTTAATTCCGAAATTGCCCCTGAAGTTTATGCACAATATCAGTTTTGGGCCCAAGTCCGATTTTCACCTAAATTCAGCCCAAGACTTTCAATTCGACTTGGAGACCAACTAAAGAGCTTAAACCATCCTATACCTTGTTGATACTAATCCTAAGTCTTCTAGGAGTCTTATTAGTCCATTATAAATACCAACCTTAGGTAGAACCCTAGAAAAACATCATAATACACAATTCTTTTCATCTATTGTTTTCTTTAGTTTTCTCTCTAGTTTTAAAAGAGGGTATCGGCATCTCCCTTTAGAGAGAGGCTGTCGACATCCCTAGTAGTCGCCCAAGGAAGAAGTTTTGCCCTATGTTTGTAAGTTTTTCTAAGTTTCTCATGGATTCTTACAAATCCATGAGTAGCTAAATTCTTAATACTTCTTATCCTTTGGAGATTTCAATCAATTAATTATGGTGAGATTTGTGTGCTTATAATTTGATATTTGTTCTTGATTAAATATGTGTGTTAATCTCCGTTTTATTTTATAATTTTGATGATTATTGATTTAGACAGCCGCTATTGATATAATTGGATAAATCTATAGTTAAATCAAGCTTAGAACGACAAATTCAAGTTTGATTATTTGGTAACATATTGGATGCTACGACCCATGGGTTCAATGAGATTAATAAATCTTATTAAATCTTGACTGCGCTATGCTTGAATTAATAGGTTTGGTTATACTTGTTATGCATGTGTGAATAATTGATCTTAATGCTTTGTTCTTAATGATTTTTAAGCCCAACCAAGGAAATTTATTGTTAAGAATAAAAGGGATAATTTAAGCCTTCCAATGGAAATCTTATCTAAAATGCATGTTAGGGATTTATCTCTAGACCAATTGTTTGATTGAGAGTTATTAGAATATGTTTGTTAAGGTTTTACATGATGCTTAAATCTTTAGATTGTAGGTATCATTGGGGTAAAATTGATCTTGCTTGTTTTGATAATTAGAATATTAGATTTATCTTTTAAATCAAGGATCCATAGTTATATTGATTGATTTTTACCATTGGAGAAGAAGTATGCCTTTTAATTATTGTTTTCTTAATTATTTGCCATAGCTTTAATTTAATTTACTTTGCTTTATTTTTAGATTAATTGTCAAAGGGGATTACAACTGGCAATCTTTTATTTTACCCACTCTTTTATCCTTTCTTTTAAGTTATTTTGAGTAATTCTTAGATAGGATTTATCTTTGATAAGTCTATTCCCCTTCTCTGTGCGATTCGACCCTTGCTTGCCTTATTTACTTAGTTATGATTTTGTGGGGATTATTTCGTGATTCATCAACGACACAATCACAATTTTGGCGTCGTTGCCGAGGAAGGAAGGAAAAGATTGAAGACAAATTCATCCCTAAGAATTTCTTATTTTTTTTCTGTTTTATTTTATTTTTTATTTTCATTAAGAACTTTTACTACTAATTTTTCTTTTTAAGTTTTTGATTTTTCTAGGAAGTTACATGCCAAAAACAAAAAGTAGTGATATAGAAGATTTACAATTTCTTCAACATCATTACAAGACATGGCAGACGACAACGCCCCTAGAACTCTAAGAGAGCTTGCTGCTCCGAATGTTACTGCACAACGTTTAGCAATTCGATACCCATATACGACTTGAACTTTTGAGTTTAAATCTGGATTTATTCAGATTTTACCCAAATATCATGGTCTGCTTGGAGAAGATCCTCACTGACATCTTACAGATTTCCAGATTGCCTGTGCATCAACAAGTATTCAAGGTATTCCCGAAGATCAATTCAAGCTAATAACTTTTCCGTTCACTCTTGTGGATCGTGGAAAAGATTGGTTGTACCTTTTACCTACTGGTTCAATCACCTCTTGGACGAGCCTTAAAAAATTGTTCTTGGAAAAGTACTTTCTTGCTCATAAAGCATTAAGTATAAGAAAAGAGATATGCAGAATTAAGCAACGCCATGGAGAAACAATGCATGAGTATTGGGAACATTTCAAGACACTGTGCGCGAGCTGCCCCAATCACCAAATTTCTGAATAGTTGTTGATCCAATATTTCTACGAATGACTACTACCTTTTAGCAGATCTTCCATAGATTCTGCAAGTGGAGGAGCTTTCATAGACAAGACTCCCACCGATGCTTGGACTTTAGTGGAAAATATGGCTGCAAACACTCAACAGTTTGGATCTCGAGAAGACTATGCATCAAGAGAAGGCAATACAAGAAGAATCAATGAAGTCTCTACCCATTTTACCTCATTGGAGCAACAACTTCAAGAAATGAATCAGCAAATCGATATGCTCAATGATTTGTTTAAGTTGAACTATTCTAGTGTGCCTAAGGTTTATGGTATTTGTTCACAAGGACACTTTCCTGATAAGTGCCCTACTTTGGAAGATAATACACAAGGAGTCAATGTTGTGGGAATATAAGGAGTATTTCAAAGGAAGCTTGAACCTTACTCAAATTCTTACAATCCTAGCTGGAGAGTCGAGCAACAAAATTAACAATATGGGAACAAGGTAACTGTCAAGGAAGGCCAATGAATTTTCAAAGGCCTAATCTCCAACAATCTTCGCAAGTTTCCATCGAGATGCAACAAATTAGGGAAGCCATGGAGATGATTGTAGACACCCATTTTTAAACTGTATCCTTTAATTTAAATCAATTAATTTCTTACTTGGCATTAGGGTCACTAAGGGTATTTTGGTCATTTGCATATTCAGGGGTGCGTTGGTCATTTTAAGTCCACTCTTAATTTAGATTAGCTTATTCATCTTGGTCATTTAGATTGCATTTAAAAAATCCAAAAAATCTTAGAATGGGCATCTTTGGCATTTTTGCATATCTCATGGCTTAGCTTCATTAGTAATCTAGCGCTGTTGCATTTCAATCAGGTAGTTTAAGTTCAATTTAGTTCGTGGATCAATTAATCCTCAATTTAGCAATTGGTTAGATGTTGCATTGGGTATTGCATTTTAAGTAGTTTTCATTCTAAGTATTGTCACAAAAAAGTCATTTATTTTTCATGGTAATTTTAATTAAATCGCATGGGCATGCATCATAGTTTTAGTGCATAATTGGTGATTTGGCATTAAGCACTCTAAGTACTTATTCTAATATAAGATCATTTTGGAAAACCATTTTTGCTTTTGACTAATTTAAAATTTCTTCAAATAACATAACATAAGTAGAAATAGTTGCATTATAGCATTGTTAATCAAAAGAGTATAAAAAAAATTGGAAATTGAAAATCACAAAAAGAATTCAGTATTCTCATTTGCCCATTTGCATTTCATATAGATTACGCATATAGAAAAACACTAAATAGAGTTTACATTTATATGCCTAGCTATAGTGATGATCAAATTGTTTTCCTAGTGGACATTTTCTTGCCCTCTCTTTCCTTCTCCAAAGCTTCCTCAATGGTGGGCAGTGATCTCATGACCTGCAAAGTACAAATGTCAACAAAATGTGCCCCCCCAAGTTCAAGGCTAAACACCATTAATTGATGTAAGTCGAGAAAAGGTCGGAGGACATAAATGGAATGCAAGGGCAGTGCAGCAACATCAAACAAAACAAAAAAAAACATTCAGGGGCTATCAAATAAGCATGCACCCGGGCGTTGAAGGTCTTTTAGAAGACCTCATGTGCAGGGCTGTGCATGAGAGGAATGGCGAGAGTGGTAACGAGACTAGAAAGCACAAAGCAAAAGAAAGCAAGCAGGCCAACAAAGAGCTTCACAACAGAACATATGCAAGAAAACACAGCATGAAGGCATGAGGGGCATTTTGCTCTTGGCTGAATTGGGAAAGGAATCCAGGATCAATTCCTGGTCCCTAAATGCCAATGCAGCCTGAAACCAAATGAGCATCCCAAAGATCAAGCAAAGTAGCAGGAGACAAAACAGCAAGGGCAAGCAAGCAAGCATCAAACGCAAAACAATGTAGGAAGAAAACATAAAGAAATGAGAGAAGTGTCAAATATCCAGTTTTTGATCATGTCACAATATTGCACCAGTCCATACATATAGCAGACAATATTAGGTCAAACTATTGTGGTTGCACTCAAACAGTTCCCATTGGTCGAAACAACAAGCATGGGCAAAACTTGACCTCGCACTTCAATCACAAAGGAAGAGAATGAAGGCCAGAAGCCATTTGAAGCAAGCAAACTTAAGCAACCAAACAAGATACCAAATTCAGCAAAATGTGCATATTGGCAAGCAGGCATTTTTAAGGCATTTTAAAAGGTAATAGGCAGCGAAAGAAAGGATAAAATATCAGACAAAACAGAGGTGCATCCAGCATGCAAGGCAGCCCCATAAATGACTTCAACAGGATCAATTCATCAAATATATTGGTGACAGGATTTTTACAAGGATGTCAAAGACATACATGCATCTCAAAATGGCATTTCGAGCTAGCATTTGCATTATGGCAGCAAGCAATTACCAAGGCCTCAACCAAGCAATGCAGCAAGAATAAAATCAAGATCAGAGTTCATTCCCATGTTGCATTTCCCTTTTTGCTTTAGTCAGCATATTACATTCATATTTGTAGTACATCAGGCAGTTTTAATTCAACATTAAGTTAAGAGAGTTTAGCCAGTAGAATAGCTTGCATATTCACCATAGGTTAATTTTTAGACATAACTATTTTTGATTTAATGCACTTTACCATCATACAAAAGCCAGCAGAAGATCATCACCATTTCATCATTAATCAAAATGATCATCAGTAACAAATTTCCCCATCCAGTTAGAACGAGAGAATAGGAAATTTACCTTTGCTAGCTCACCATGCCCTTGAGACTTATCCTCCCAAATCGGTAGCTCTGTTTATTCAATTACAACAAACTTTGAACCTGCAGAAGAAGACAAAGAAAATCTGTTAGCTAAAAAGGGGGATAAAATAGAAAATACAGGAATAAAATACAGCTAGCCAAGGGAGGGGATTCTTATATGCTGGAAAACAGATTCAAAGAACCCTCTAGAGACTCTCTTTCAGAAAAAAAAAACTCAATATCTCTCCACCTCAAGAAACACACAATCTCTCCCTTCACCCTCACTCTCAGATCAGAGAATACTCATCCTCTCTAGAAAAAGAATTCAACACACACACAGAAGGATTGAGACTGTGGTTCACTCTTCCACAAGAAATTACGCACAAAAAGGGAAATATCACCTTTGAGTTTCTCTGATTCTGGATCGCTCCTTCTCTACTAACTTCCTCTCAAAATTCAGAAAACTTTCCCTACACACTATTCATCTTTTTACACACACAAACTGAATCCATCACACACAAATTACAGAGACACACACTACTCAAAAACAGATTCCTCCACCTTCTCTCTCTAAAAAAACAAAAAAAAATGAGGTTTTGAGTAAGAAAAAGGGGAGAGGTTTTTAGAAATTCGGAGATGGGGTGAGGTTAGCTTGTGGTTTCAACGAAGAGGGTACGAGAGGTTCTGTGTGGGTTGGAATTTTGGGCTTTCGGGTAGTTAGGTTTAGGTGGATTTGAGAGGATTTTGAGGATTTCATGGTTAGGTCGGAGGAAAGGAGGAGAGGGCAAAAGGAGGAGGAGGCGACGGTTGTTTGAGGTTGGAGAGAGGGAGACTCGAAGAAGAAAAAGAAGAAGCGAGTGTCATCGGAAATGACGAAGGGCATTGGAGATGGCGGCAAAGGAAGGGTTTTTGGGAGGTTAAGGCCGGATTTAGCCGTTGCCGACGAGGGGAGTTGCAATGCCGTTGGCCTTGTTTTAGAGGAGGGGTTCGGGTTAGAGCTAAGCGAATAAGGGGACAAGAGAGGGAGTCGATGGTGGTGGCCATTGAGGCAGCGGTGGCCATGGAGTAAAATGGAGGAAGCGACGGTTAAAGCAAGGAGCGGCGCTGGTGTGGTATTGTATAGATCTAGGGTTTGGTTTAGTAAAGAGGAAGAAAGAAGAAGGAGAACGGCTGAAAGAGAAAGGATGGAGAATGGAGTCATCAATGGAGGAAGACTCGACGGTGGCGAGACCGAGAAATAAGGGAGAGGCAGTGGCGGAGGGCCAAGGGATGGCGCTGATTTGGATAAAGGGAGGCTAGGGTTCGATCGGTTGAAGAAGAAGAAGATAAAAGGGGGTTGCACTAAACGGTGCCGTTTCGCGATGCGGGCCTGACCCGACCTGATGGCTTGACTCGGAGGCCTAATCCTAACTTGGTAAGTAAATCTGACTTGGGCCTTTTATTTATGCCTTGGGTTATGACTTAGCATTTGGGCTTAGTTTAGCTTAAGATTTAGTTCCATTATTAATTGAGTAGATTAATTTGTTTAATTTTCTAATAAAAATGTAGATTTAAGTTGGTAAATCAAATTCAATTTTCAGGATAATCAGAAATAAAAAAGGCGGTAGATTAATTTCATGTGCATTCATTTTTTTTAAGTTCTATAGTTTTTGTTTATTCATATTATTGATTGTGCTCTTTGCCTCCTGAATATCATTGATCGTTTTCTTTAGTGTGCAGAAAGGTCCCCAGTATGCCCAGTCCGTCCCATAAGTTTTTATGTCTCTTTAATTATTGTTAATTGGCCCGGTTTGGCCTTGGTTTGTAATAATTTAGTAATTTAGAGTAGTGCTAAAGTAGAGCTTAATTGCATGCATATCATATTTATTTGTCATTGATTATAACTGTTTGCATTCCATGCCACCTTTTAAATTCAGTTAATGACCGTAACGCTTCCAAAGAAAGGACATTCAGTGAGTGGTCGAGTTTTCGGGGCCACTGAATGTCTCTGAGGTTGAGACGACTCTTCTCCGGATGCGTCGGGGCTCCAAGCATATATCCCGAGAAGTGCTTTCAAAAACCCGGGTTACGCGAGTTAACTTTAATAATTGGACTTTGCATTCATCATTTGCATACATGCATTGATATAGAGATAGAAAAAGACCAAAATCAAAAAAAGAGAAGAATAAAAGAGGTATTAAAAGTGTTTTCAAGAATGTTTTTTCAAATCTTGTTCTCTTATTTGATTTTCAAAATTAAGAAATTAGTAAATCAAGAGATTTCAAGGTAAGCATTTTCAAAAAGAACCTTTTCTTAAGCAAATCCAAAAAAAGATTTTGGAAAATAAGAATATTCCAAAGGAAGATTTTGGAAATCCAAAAGAAGATTTTGGAAATTAATAAAATTGGTCATTTTTTTTGAAAAAAAAACAAAAATGGTAAAAAGATTTTGACACAGCATTTTCAAAATTTCCTTTTCAAAGAGAAAAGGATCAACAAGAGAACAAACAGTGAAAGAGAATCGTGATAGAATTAATCGACGGAGTTCGATTATATTCTTCGAATTCTCGACATTGGTTTCAAAAAATGATTTTATTTTCTTTTTGTAACCCTTTTCTAATAATCAAGATTAGTATTAAAAGCAACCAACTTTTCTTTTCGACCCAGTAGATCTAGTTAGACTAGAGGTACCGTCACTTGACGGGCGACTCGGGGGTGCTGATCCTTCCCCGAGCGTAATCGACTCCCGAACCTAGATTTAGGTTACGAGACCAGACCTTAGGTTTAGTTGGTCCATTGCCGAGTTTTGGACTGTACTTAGCTTAGGTGGCCTTTAGGTGACTAATCACACCTTTAAAAAGATTAGTGGCGACTCCTCCTTTCCAATGTCGTTTCGGCAGGGTTCCCCGGAGCCGAATGTTTCGACAATGATGAGGAAACAAATAAATCAATTGGCTAGTGACATGAGTGACTCTAGACACAAGGTCAACAAATGATCCCATCACAACCAAAGGTACCTCCTACGGAGAATGTAAGTGCAATTACTTTGAGAAGTGAAAAAGAGTTGGAAGAACCCTACCCAACCCATGCTGCAAAAAATGAAGGAGAACCGAGCTACACCAAAGAAGAATTGCAAGTGCCTGACAAAGAAATCAAGATTGAGGAAGATGAAACCATTCTTATTGAAGTTGTTAAGGATGGAGAAAAAGACAAAGAAACCGCCGCTGTCAAGCCCAAGAAGGATTCACAAGTACATGCACCTTTTCCATCGTGATTGAAGAAATCAAAGAAAGAAGATGACGATCAAGACATTTTGGAGATACTTCGAAAAGTTGAGGTCAACATCCAACTTCTTGATGCCATTCAACAAATCCCAAATTATGCAAAGTTTCTTAAGCAACTGTGTACCAATTAGAAGAGGTTGCAAGGTAAGGTAAGTGTAGGAGCTAATGTTTCTGCTGTGCTTCAAAAGAATTTACCCCCTAACTGCAAGGATCTGGGTACGTTCTCTATTACTTGTTCTATTGGAAGAAGTATTATTGAGAATGCCATGATTGATTTAGGTGCTTCTTTGAGCGTAATGCCTTATTCTTTTTATAAATCTTTGAATCTTGGTCCTTTGAAAAATACTGATGTTATTATGTAGTTAGTTGATGGATCTTTGGTTCATCCCAAAGGTATTCTAGAGAATGTTTTGATTAAAGTTGAACACTTGATTTTCCCATTGACATCTTTGTTATGGAGATGGAAAATTCGAAAGATCAATGTCCTCTTTTGTTAGAAAGACCTTTTTTAAGAACTTCACATACCAAGATTGATGTATTCAATGGATCATTGTCCATGGAATTCGATGGTGATGTTATCTATCCTAGAATTTCATCTCAATTATCTTTGAAATCTAATGATTTTGCTTGTGTTGTGAAAACTAAGTGGGTTAAGAAAGGAACAAGTGAAGAATTTTCAACAATGACCCCAGAGCAAATTTTCAAGTGGAGGCAGAAGTTATACACCATTCAACAATAGAAAGATGAGAATTTTTACCAATATTGGGATAGATTCAAGAAGTTTTGTGCCGATTGCCCCAACATGGTTTTGCCAAGGGAGTCTTGATCAAGTTCTTTTACCAAGGGTTAAGAGTCTATGATCGAATGGTTGTTGATACCCTTACTTACACTCCATTGTTTGATAGTTACCCTGATGAAGCGTACTTGGTATTGGAAACTTTTGCTCAAACGCTAAGTTCCCTAACTCCAAGAGTTTTACCACGCAAGAAACCCAACAAGTCGAGCCATCAATTGAAGAAAGATCGAGAGAAGATACTCAATTTAGAGGAAGTCATTCTTGAAGTTCTCAAAGCCATGAGTGACACTCTCAACATCATTGTGGACTTGTTGAAGGAACAAACCGAAAGTTCCTTCACCCTTGAAGAATAATTTCTTCAAGGCAGTCTAGTCAAACACCTTAAAGAAATGCGCTTATTCGGAGGCAACCCAATATTTTTACTAACAATTAATTTTCTTTCTTTTATCTTTTTTCTTTTTCTTTTTAGGATTTCATATTGAGCATACAAAGCCGAGCAAATGGAGCTTATGTTTTTGGACAATTGCAAGGAAATCGAATGGAGCTTATGCTTGGAATAAAGAAGCTTTCTTAAACTCCATTTACTTTTTCTTGCATTGCTTATCTTTGAATGTTTATTGCTTTGTTTTGATTGCCTATTCCTTGATTTGAATTATTGCATTGCATTTTTCATATTTATTTTATGCATTACATTCACATAAGAGCTTAGTTAACAAGAGTTAAAAAAATCATTGAAGAATTGGTTATGGAGAAGTGTCCATTACCAATATTTGTGGATTTTTTTCAAGTCTTTGAACAAGTATTTATTAAGGATTAGAGTTACATTACATTGGGATTACACAAGATTGAGTTTGGTCAAGAGTTAGGAAAGATTTGAAGAGGGAAGAAAAATTGGACATAAACAATGCCCTGGGCCCCCATGTGAATTAGCCCATGCGCCAGCCGGATTGTTCATGCCCCATGTCGATTGCAGCACCAGCTGACAGCTAAAGCCTAGCCTGACTGCACATGTGCCCCCATCCATTTTGGATGTGCGCCCACCCCGTCCTAAATTTTTCCTAACCCGAATTTCGACATCCTTACACCAGTAAATACTTCCACCACCCATTTCACTATTCTCATACACCCATTACCAAACCAAACACTTTCCATATACACCCATCATCTTAAATTTCAAACACAGTTCTCTTTAACTTCATTCTTTTATCACTTAAATTCTTTTTATTTCATCTTTTTATCACCTTTAAACACTTACCCATTAATTTTCCACCCAAATTTCCCATCAAGTTCATCAATTCACAAATTTTCAACGTTTGTGGGTATTTGAATTTTCATTGGATTTGTGTTAAAGTTGGCTAGAAAGAGGATAAGAGACCCTTTTTGGATTATTTGAAGGCTATTTGAGATTGGATTTTCTACTTTGGTTTCAAGAGTTTTGGATTTTCAAGATTATGTACAAGTAAACTTTGTGATTACCAAGTGTTTGAAGAAATGTCAAGAAGAGGAAAAGCTAGAGCTTCATCATCACAAGCACCAGCAAAAGAGGAGGATATGCAATTAGATGAGCCCACACACCTTTTTGTTGATGAAGATTGCCAACAATGGTATGAAGCAAGACACTCCAACACCATTATTGAAGAGAAAGTTCTTCCCACCAATATTGATCAAGCTTTTGGCATTAGTCAATTGTTTGCCAATAGAGGATGGAAGAGTCTCTTGAATATGAAAGGAGAGTATTATCCAACTTTGGTTAAGCACTTTTATGCAAACATGAACAAGGATCGTGAAAGAAGTGATTATACTATAGCCACCATGGTTAAGGGTAAGCACATTGAAGTAAGTGAACCATCTTTGCATAGAATGTTTAAGCTAAGAAATAGTGGTAATATTTTCTACTTCTCATTCGTTGATGGTCACCAAAGAACATCTACCGAAGTTCATTGGAGGTGTGATGATGCACTACGAAGGTTTGACATTCCTCTTGGCATGGATAATGAAGGTAATATGGAAGTTAGAGTCAAGTACATGGAACCTAGGGATAGGATTGTTTGCTATTTGCTTCACCACAATGTTATGCATAGGGGAAGTATTCGACACAAGCTTAGAATTGAAGACCTTTATGTCTTCGACAAGATATGTTTTGGTTTGGGTGATTGTGAAGGAATTTCGATGGCCAAGTTGATACTAGCACAAATATGGGAGAAAGTCCAAGTTCAAGGTGAGGACCGCCTTGATAATGAGGGTAATTTAGTTGATGTCCATTGTTTGAGCCAATTGGATATTAAGATTGGAAGAAATACCGATAGAGAATATTGGTATAATGAGCATAGGACTAATGCCCAAGGACCCGAACAACCACATGGAGCTATGCCACCGCCACCACCATTGGAAGAAGACGATCTTGAAGATGAGAATTTTGAAGAATTGGCTAATAGGGAGTTTCAAAGACTTATGATTACAGAGATGAGGCAACAAAGGAATGAATTAAGAGCTTTTATGGGTCGAATGGAAGATGCCATAAGAAGACCAAGAAGAGGCCGTTAGCTCTTGTTGATTGACAATTATGTGATTTGTGATTTGCATCATCTTATCTTACATTTGCATTGCATCTTTATTTTTATTATTTGCTTTTGTACTTAATGCTATTTTCTATGTTTTCTATGCTTTGATTTGGATCTTTATTTGACTTATATGCTATGAATGTTATGAATGATGCTTTGATTTGCTTTAATTATTTGATTGGATATTCCATTACGCTTTGATTGAGTCAAGTATTTCATTAGCACATCTTTTAGTCATCACAGTTATGAGGGTAGTTATGAGGGACACGACACACATTTGCATTTATATGATTTTTCCAAATATTTAAAAAACTCAAAATTTTTTATTTTGTTTGTCAAAAATCATACATTGAGGACAATGTGTCTTTCAAGTGTACGAGAGAGAGTCTATTGCATAGATCCATTGATACGGGGTTAGCTCAAATGGCTTGGAAATGAGTTGCTTTCAACAATACCCAAATGGTATTTATGCTTAAAGTGCTTACAGTGTGGCACTTGATCCTAAAGGGTAAGTGTTTGGAAGTGTTTAGGTTCACTAAGATCAATTCACAAAGGAATTGATGAAGAATTTAGCAGACGAACTCAAGTTACTCAAGGATACATAAACCACCACCAAGAGCTTGAATCGGTTGAAACTCACCACCAATGAACACTACTTGATACAGATTTCACCACAAGAAGAATTCAAAAGATGAAGAAACTTCGATTAATCCCAAATCAATAAGAGATACAGATTACACCACTCAAATTGACAAAGGAAAGCTTATGAGAACCTAGACAAGGTTTCAAAGTAAGAACAAGAGTTCAAAGTTTACAAAATTCAAGTCTAAGGAGAAATGTGCTTCATCCGTAGCTTATATACTAGGATTAGCAACTTAAACACACTTAACTAAGCTAATAAAACAAGCTTAACTTAAACATAATACAACTTAACAAAAGTAGTTTTAATTAGCTCAAAATGAGCTCAAATGAAGTGTGAAATCAATGCGGATTGTAGGCAGCTGAATTGATCATCTCCATGCACAAAATCATGATGTTTCCAACTTGCTTCATTTTCCAACCAAATGAGAGTACTTCACCCGAAGGGTTTTCCTAGCCACAAATGTTGACTTACATGTGTCATGAGGTGTTTGGACGGTCATCAACACTTGTCATGCTAACAGAGGTGCTTGCTCTCCACTTAGACTCAATGTTGGAGAGGTGCTTGCTTGGCTCCACCGTGGCACTTTGGACCCACTCAAGATGACATGTCAACAAAGCAAGCTACTCAAGGTGCTTGCTTTACTAATTGCATCATCTTCACCTGAATCATCTTGTTGGAGAAAATGGGACACTCCCGTGTCATCCATGATTTTTTCAAAATTTTTGACTAGAGATAAATTTTTCAAAAATTTTCAAGAAAATTTTCGAAATAAAAAATTTGTTTTGTTTTTGAGTGATTTTTAATAATTTTAGATTTAATTTTCAAGAGTATATTCTTGTTTGATTTAGTTTAGTTTAAATTTTTTCAAATTTTCTCATGCAAAGTTTCATTCTTTGATTGATACACATATATAGGATTTTTCATACCTTAAATTCTATTGATGAGGTATTATTTCTAGAATTTGCTTAGTTACGCTTTCGAGGCGAAACATATACATGCTTAGTTGATTTTTGGTATTCATTGAATTGGAAATCATGCATTTAGGATTTAACCACTTTTAGCTTTAAAAGCCAACCCTTTGAAAGACAATAGTAGTGAACCCATTTGAGCTTTTAAAATTAGCCTATTTTTCTTGTTTAGCCATATTCACCTAAAGAACCCTTTACCCTTTTAAAGAAAAACAAGTTTCTCTTACCCTTTTCTCATGATTAGTGAAGTATTGACTTGTTACACTTTGGTTCTTGATGAGACTACAAGATGAATATGTGTGGGGGATTACTACTACACTTCCCTTGCATTTATAGAATCAAATGGTGATTATCTCAATTGTAATTCAAAAGAAGGGAGGGTGATTGTTCATAAAAAAAAAGTGAATAAAGTATAAGGGAGAAGAGGCATTGGTTATCTTAGTAAGATTTCCAATAGTTGCCCCCTTCAAAAAAAAAGAAAAAAGAAAGAGAATGAACATGATCCTGAACTTTATGAATTTGAAGCAAAGAAATTGAAGTGATTTTTCAATGGAAGAAGAAAGTGTAGTTTTCTTAAGTCAATAGTGGGTTTTTCAAGTTACATCTACCCATATCATTACTTCACTTTTGTTGAGATTTTCTTTGTTATATCCCTATCCTTTCTTTGTTTAGTCCACTTCACCCTTTAGCCCCATTGCAACCCATAATATGCATTTCAATTCAGTGTGTGCTAAATTTCTTATGAATATGATTATTAGTGGAGATTGGATGACTATGCAAACCTATGGTAAGTCTACCTTGTCAAAATCATAAAAAGTGTATGATCGAGTTGTTGAGCAATCACAAAATAAATCCCCACAAACCAATAACTAATAGCTAGGGCAAGTAGGGGTCGAATCCCATAGAGAAGCTGGAAACAAATTAAATTCAAATTACACTTAAGAATGTCTTACCAAGGGGGATTTTTATGGGTTTTTCAAAATAGCTAAATAAAACTAAAAAACAATAAAATAGAACTAAAACTAAAGATTAAGAAAATAGTTTAAGAAAAACAATGGATTAAAAACATACTTCTTCTCCTTTAGGTAATTATTTTTCATTAAATAAATCATGGATCATCGACACAAGACATGAATTTGACTTAAATTGCAATCAATTAAGAATCATAAATTACCCCAAATCGATATATAGCCTAAGACGTAGACATCAATTTTCATTGGAATAAAGTAATCCTCTTAACGTCTTAAACAACTCCACTTGAATAATTGGTATAGGAGAGGAATACTCAACCCTCCAACATGCTAATAAAAGTTAGTCCGGATCTCGCTAAAACCAATTTCTATTATTTCTAATCAAGCATCACCCTGTGAAGAATCATAGAACAAGCATTAAGATTTACTTTTCCGCATGCATGATAAATCAATACCAAACTCATCTACATCTATTACCATCTCGGCATATAGATTTCAACAAGGTTTGATAATCCCATTGAACCTAGGACTCCTAGAATTAACAATTGTCACTTGGACCAACATTAGCTTGACTCAAGCCAACTTGAATCTAACAATAGCATTCATAAATCTCAAGATAAGTAGTACTCCAAATCAATCAAAATATGAACACAAAAGATGAAGCATAGATTCATTGATCAAATTATTAAGAACAAAAGTCTCACCATAGATTCATTGATCAAAAATACCTAAGGAAAAGAAGTATAAGAGTTTAGCTACTCATGGATTGGAAACAATCCATGAGAGGCTGGAAAAACTTACAAAGAACAGAGGTGGGTGGCTACCTCCTCTTCTTATCGCAACCCTTAGAATAAAAAGAGATAAAAACTATCTATCTATGCCTACTAGGGTTTTAGGATAAGAGGGTATATATAGGGGGCTGCCTAGGGTTTAATTTAGAGTTCTAGATAACTTAAACTAACCCTAGGGACGTTCTGGGCTGTTCTCCATATCTTCAAGCTGACCCAAATAAGTTATATGGGATCAATTCATTAAAAAACGCAAGTCAGGCCGACGACAGATTCTGTCCGCACACTTCAGGGGCATTTTCATCCATGAAAACGTTAGATCTAGGCTTCGACAAAAACACGAAAGTTGTAGCTCTCGGAGTTATCTTTCCAACGCATTTTCATAAGCCTCATTTGGAGCTCTGGATCAAAAGTTATGGCTGTTTTCCCGAACTGTCACCAAATCTGGAAAGTTTTGAAGTAGCTTCAAGAGGAAATGACATGGAAGTTTCGACGCTAGGCTACTGGGCGCGCGCGAAACAAGGACCCCGACTCCACCTGGGCGCTCACATGGTTGCCTTGAGCACCCATGTGGTTTGCTTGAGGTCCCAGGTGGGCAGTGTCACGACTCCAGCTGGGTGCCCACATGGTTTGTCTGAGGACCCATGTGTTTCGTCTGATCACCCAAATGGGCTGTGTCATAGCTCATCACCTTGACATGTCTTCTTGCCTTGAACTTGTCTTTGCTCCTTTGCCTTAAAAACACCAAGCAATCAACTTTATGATTTTGATAAGCATAAAATTAACTCTTTAAGCTCTTCAATCACGAACATGTTGGCTCCATTCTTCATCCAAAACTTCCTTGGAAAATATTTGTGTCATAAATCATCCAAAAAGGCTCTACAAAGGTACAAAATTGATGATTTTGCACTTTTCTTCTTGTCAACACCTATGAACACAATTATAACCAATATAAGGCATAATCAAGCATAAAATACTCAAAATACATAGGAAAAAGCTAATAAAAAGATGTATGATTTTGCTCTGATCATATTTCCCCCACACTTAAGCTTTGCTAGTCCCTAGCAAACTAGTGCTAAAAATCCTAAGAAAACAAAAGTTAGTCCTAAACTAAACAATTTATTGATTCCACTCTCGTAGGTGTACGGCGGCACTTAGCTCGTGACGCAAGCCATTTCAACTTAAGACTGATAGAGGTACTTAGGAGGTGTGATGTCACCTGAGGGTTTTTCTTAACTAGAACGATACCCACAAACATTTTGAAAACATTGACTATAAACGTTAAACTTTAGAAAACAGAGTATTTCTAACAAATTAAGAATTTAATCTACATTTTCTAATCAAATGCAATATAAGTTAGTAAAAATACAGAGACCATAAGATTCAAATCAACTATGCACAAAATCACTCCAATCAATAATGTAAGTTCTAAGATCAACATACCTTTGATGATTTTGACAAGGAAAACTTACCATAAGCTTGTATTTATATCTATCTCCAAAGAAAAAGTAATATCATGGATATTCATCAAAAATTAGAATGGGCTAAAAGGGTGGCTTATTTTTGAGAAAATAAGGTTACTAACCTTAAAAGTGTTCATGATTTAGGGGTTATTAACTCCCTTTTTCTTTTGAGGTTACTAACACTCATTTTTTTTAGAGGGACAATACTTCCGCATTCCATGCCTCTAATCCTCTTTTAATGTTACTAACCTTATTATTATTATTATTTTTATTTTTATTTTTTTTTTCAAAGAGTGACAACTATGGAAAGATCAGAAGTATCTCTTCCCCTCTTTCATGAAAACACTTCTTTTTAAAAGATTTTAGCTACCCTTCATACCCCCACACTTTGTCTTTGACATATCCATGACATACTTCTATAAATGTACACAAGATTCAACACAAGTTCTAGAAGTAATACACTTGTCAAACCATTTTTGGGTATGAAAAACCTTATAATTACACTTCTCAATCAAAGAATGAAATTATACATAAGAAAATTTGAAAAATATATTCAATGTATTTAAACCAAATTAGTATTACACAAGACTATACTCATGGAAATTAAATCAAAACTCATTAGAAATACAAAATCAATTTCAATTTTCTTCAAAAATTTTAAAAAATTTATCTCTAGTCAATAAGATAAGAAAAATAGAAAAATAGGATCTTTCAAATAGACTAATTCCTCCCCCACACTTAAAAGACACATTCTCTTCATCAACTTCCAAGGGTGGTTGTCCTTCCACATAGTTGTTCAAGTACTTGCTCATAAGTCTTACGATGTACATTGTACCAATGTGCACGATTGACAATGACTCGCCTCTTAATACCCAAATGACTTAAACAACTTACATTGATGACATTGCCTTTGTTGTTGAAGCGTAGCTCACCATCGACTTCAACTCCTTCATTAATCAAAATCTTGCTAATCAACAATGGAAAAACAAAGGTCTTATCATCATTAGTGGGTTGACAACTTCCCACATCCTTGAGAGCAACAACCTAGCCATTGGTATTCCATCACAACGAACTAATCCATGACAAAGCTTGTCCACAACATAAAAGTCTTCAATGCGAAGCTTATGCTTATTACTACTCCTAGGATTGACATTATGATGTAGCAAATAACACACAAGTCTATCCCTAGGTTCCATGTACTTGACCTTCACTTCCCTATTACCTTGGTTGTCCATACCAAGAGGAATGTTAAATCTTCTCAAAGCATCATTCCTTTTCCATGTACTCTCGGTAGCGGTCTTTTGTTCTCCATCAACATAAGTGAAATAAAACATACTACCCTCATTATTCAAACCAAGCAATTGACACAAATATTCTTCATCAACCACAATGTATTTACCTTTCACCATTGTGTTGATGGTGTACTCATATCCATCACGATTCTTGTCCATATTTGCATAAAATTGCTTCACCAAATCGGGTTAGTAGTATCCATCCACTTGAAGAAGTGACTCCCATCCTCTATTGACAAACAAGGGGCCAACTCCAAGTTCTTGATCAATGTTGGTTGGAAGTACTTTCTCTATGATGAAAGAATTGTTATACCTTACTTCATACCACTCTCGACAATCATTATCAACAAAAATTGGTGGCGGCACATTAAGGAATGGTTTAGCGGCATTGTCTTCCTCATTTGGTGGGGCTTGTGACGTTGAAGCTCTTGTTCTCACTCTCCTTGACATTTTTTCGAGCACTTGGTGGGCACTAGCTAACCTTGTAGGGTTTCTTGAAAAATTTCTCTTGAATATCCAAAGTAGCACTTGCCAATGCTCAAAAACTCTTCCATCAACTCCAAAATGATCTCTTGTCTCCTTTCTAACCTCTCCAAAAAAAAAATCCAAAGAAATCAACAACTTTTCCAAAACTTGATAATTTGAAAATTTGATGATTTTGATGGAAAAGGTGTTGGATATTCTAATGGGTAAGTGTTTTTGGGTGATGAAAAGATGAAAGAAATTATTTGTAAGTGATGAAATAGTGAAATTGATGATGAAAGTGAGTGAATTTGTGAATAAAGGTAATAGGAGAAAAATGAAATGGGTTTTGGGTTGGAGATGGGTGCTGGAGAATTGAAGATGGGTGATGGGTGGTATTTATAGTGTGGGAATTTGGATGTGGCTGTTGGGAGTTGAGAGGCTCGGGCTTGAGCACTTGGATGGTCGGCACTGTCCTAGCTCAATGTTCGGCATCTAGGTGCTCAGGCTTTCTAGCCGGGGGTTCAGACAAACTGCCTGGGTGCCCAGCTAGAGTCGGGCTCTAGTGCTAGTGCTGGCTTGGTGCAGGGCAGCTGGGGGCTATGGCTTTCGAGGTGGGTGCACAGGCAATCTGTCTGGGGGCCCAACTGGAATCGGATTTTGCTCCTTTGTGCTTCCCCTTGCATTTTTGCTTCCAAACTTACTTCCTACTTCAACTCTTACTATTATCCAAACTTGTGCAAAAAAATTCCCAAAAATCTTTCAATCTAAGAACACTTATCTCATAACAAAAATTTCACTTGATAGCCATCAAAGAGGTACCTTGGGTTCTTATCACTTAAGATTCTATATGTATGTATGAGATGCATAAAATAATACATAAATAATGATATGCATGAAAAACAATTCAATTCAAGGAGTAAAAAATAAATGGGAATTAAGAAAGCTTCTGTGTGAAGGAACGTTGAGTGTGCTCCTTCAAAAAGTCCACGATGATGTTGAGAGTGTCACTCATGGCTTTGAAAAGTTCAAGTACAGCTTCTTCGAATTTGAGTAACGTCTCTCGAGCTTCCTTCATATCCTTGTTGACATCTTCACGCGTGTTGATGAAAATTTTGCCACTTTCTCCAAGCTTTGCTTTGTCTTTCGTCTTTGTCCAACTTGGAGGTGCAATTGCTTGAGTCAAAGCTTCCAATGCTTCGTATGCGTCTTCACAAGTACGATCGAACAAGGGTATGTCACTGATGCTATCCACAAGAATTTGATCATCAACTCCTAATCCTTGATAGAAATATTCGATCAAAATTCCTTGAGGTATGGCATGTTGAGGACAATCGGCACAAAGTTTCTTGAATCTTTCCCAAGCTAGGTAAAAATTCTCATCCTTGCGTTGTCGAAAACTTGTAATCCTTTGTCTCCCCTTTGAAATTTTCTCTCTTGTCATGGTTGAAGATGTTTTACCTAACTCTTTCTTTACCCACTTTTGCACTTCACAAACAAAATCATTGTCGAAAACTTGTAATCCTTTGTCTCCCCTTTGAAATTTGCTCTCTTGTCATGGTTGAAGATGTTTCACCTAACTCTTTGTTTACCCACTTTTGCACTTCACAAACAAAATCATTAGTCTTCAAAGATAAATTAGATGAAATTTTAGGATGAATAACATCACCATCAAACTCCATTGTCAATGAACCATCGAAAACATCGATCTTGGTGTGAGAGGTCCTTAGGAAAGGTCTTCCTAATAAGAGAGAGCATTGATCCTTTGTAATTTCTCCTTCCATTTCCATAACAAAAATGTCAATAGGAAAAATTAAATGTTGCACTTTAATTAAAATATTCTCTAGCACACCCTTGGGATGTACCAAAGATCCATCAGCCAATTGAAGAACAACATTAGTGTATTTTAAAGAACCAATATTCAAAGTTTGATAGAAAGAATAAGGCATGACACTCGAAGATGCTCCTAAGTCAAGCATAGCATTTTCAATGATATTATTTCTAATTGAACAAGTAATTGAAAACATACCTGGATCCTTGCAATTAGGAGGTAAATGTTTTTGCAAAACAGCAGAAATTGTTGCTCCAACATTCAACTTACCTTGTAACCTTTTCTTGTCTGTACACGATTGCTTAAGAAGCTTTGCATACCTTGACACTTGTTGAATTGCATCAAGAAGTGGGATGTTGACCTCGACCTTTCGAAAAATGTCCAAGATGTCTTGATCGTCATCTTCTTTCTTTGATCTCTTCAATTTCATTGGAAAAGACTCCTTATTTGAATCCAATTTGGACTTGACAGTAGAAGTTTCCTTGGCTTCATCTTCAATCTCAACTTCTTCCACTAGCACATGCAATTCATCTTCGTTCTTGCTTGTCCCTTCATCCATTGTGGGCTTAGTTGGATATGGTTCTTCCAACTCCTTTCCACTTGTCAAGGTAATAGCATTCACATTTTCCTGAGGAGGCACTTTTGGTTCAGATGAGATCTTGTTTTGGCTTTGTGCTTTGAGCTCACTCACATCACTTGCCAATTGACCTATTTGCTTATTTATGATCTCCATGGTCTCTTTCATTTGTTGCATTCCTTCAGAATAATGTGAGGATGGCTGAAAAGTAGGCCTTGGATAGTTGTTTGGCCTTGCTTGGTAAGTACCTTGGTTCCCATAAGAATTGTAGCTTCTTGGATATGGCTCATGCTTCATTTGAAATCCCTCTTGCATTCCTAAAACATTGACTTCTTCAACACCATCTTCGAGCAAACTAGGGCACCTATCTGTGTGATGCCTAATGAACAAATTCCACAAACCTTTGGCACACTTGAAAAGTTTGATTTGAACAAATCAGTGAGCAAAGTAATTTGTTGATTTGTCTCTTCAACACGTTGCTCCAATGTAGATGAATGGGTTGAGACTTCATTAATCCTTTTGATATTTCCATCTCTTTGTGCACAACTCTCGCGAGTACCAAATTGTTGCGTGTTTGCAGTCATGTTCTCGATCAAAGTCCAAGCATTGGTGGGAGTTTTGTCGATGAAAGCCCCTCCACTTGCAAAGTCTATAGAAGATCTATCAAATATGAGTAAACCTTCATAGAAGTACTGAATTAGCAATTGTTCAGGGAGCTGATGATTTGGACAACTTGAGCACAATCTCTTGAAACGTTCCCAAAACTCGTACATTGTCTCGCCTTGGGATTGCTTAATTCCACTTATCACCTTTCGTATGTTTGATACTTTATGAACATGGACGAATTTTTCCAAAAACAACTTCTTAAGGCTCGTCCAAGAAGTGATTGAACCACTAAGCATGTAGTACAACCAATCCTTTGCACGATCCATAAGGGTAAAAGGAAAAGTTCTAAGTTTGAATTGCTCCTCAGAAATACCTTGCATCTTCATGGATGAACAAACAATTTGAAAATCAGTGAGATGTCGATGTGGATCTTCTCCAGGCTTACCATGGAATTTTGGCAATAACTGAATGAATCCAGACTTGATCTCAAAATTTTCTTCATTGGTTGGATATTGAATTGCTAAGCGCTGAGCAGCCACGTTTGGGGCATCATTGTTGTCTCTTTCGGCCATGTTTTCTCTTTGGGGTTGTGGTTCCAAAGTTGAAGAAGAAGTGGTGGAACATGGATAGCTAGCTTGAGAACTTGTTGTTGACGAATCTCCTCCTTGTTCTCGAGTCAAATTCTCCCTCCTTAGTGTAAAGAGTGTACGTTGCGGCTGCCTCCTCTCCTTATCGCAACCCTTAGAATAAAAAGAGATAAAAACTATCTATCTATGCCTAATAGGGTTCTAGGATAAGAGGGTATATGTAGGGGGCTGCCTAGGGTTTAATTTAGAGTTCTAGATGACTTAAACTAACCTTAGAGACGTTCTGGGCTGTTCTCCATATCTTCAAGCTGACCCAAATAAGATATATGGGCTCAATTCATTAAAAACGCAAGTGAGGCCCAGGACAGATTCTGTCCGCACACTTCAGGGGCATTTTTGTCCATTAAAACGTCAGATCTGGGCTTCAACCAAAACATGAAAGTTGTAGCTCTCGGAGTTAACTTTCCAACGCATATTCATACGCCTCATTTGGAGCTCTGAATCAAAGTTATGGCTGTTTTCCCGAACTGTCGCCAAATCTGGAAAGTATTGAAGTAGCTTCAAGAGGAAGTGACATGGAAGTGTCGACGCTGGGCTGTTGGGCGCGCGCAGAACAATGACCCCGACTCCACCTGGGCACCCACATGGTTGCCTTGAGCACCCATGTGGTTTGCTTGATGACCTAGGTGGGCAGTGTCACGACTCTAGCTGGGTGCCCACATGGTTTGTCTGAAGACCCATGTGTTTCGCCTGATCACCCAGATGGCCTGTTTCATAGCTCATCACCTTGACATGTCTTCTTGCCTTGAACATGTCTTTGCTCCTTTGCCTTGAAAACACCAAGCAATCAACTTTATGATTTTGATAAGCATAAAATTGACTCTTCAAGCTCTTCAATCACGAACATGTTGGCTCCATTCTTCATCCAAAACTTCCTTGAAAATATTTGTGTCATAAATCATCCAAAAAGGCTCTACAAAGGTACAAAATTGATGATTTTGCAATTTTCTTCTTGTTAACACCTATGAACACAATTATAACCAATATAAGGCGTAATCAAGCATAAAATACTCAAAAAGCATAGGAAAAAGCTAATAAAAAGATGTATGATTTTGGTCTGATCAGTGTATTTATATGCTTTTCCAAGATATGTTGATCTTAAAAATTGTGTTGATTGATTGGATTGATTTTTGTGTATGGATTATTTGAAGTCTATGGCCTTTGTATTTCTACTAACCTTTGTTAAGCATGATTAGAAATTGTAGATTAAATTATTTATTTGTTAGTCAGTCCTCTCTGTTTTCTAAAGTTTGATTTCTCTAGTCATTTATCTTTTTAAAGCCTTTAAACATAGATTTGTCTAAAATTTGTTTTGTTCTTAACTCTAACCCAGTGTCGAGTCAGTTTTCAACATGTTTGTGGGTGTCGTCCTAGTTAAGTAAACCCTCAGGTGACTATAACACCTCTAGTGTAGACGTACATTGGTTTAAAGGCTTGCGTCACATTCTAAGTGCCACCTTATACCTACGAAAGTGGAATCTTTTTATGCATTAGTTTAGGTTTAGTTAGTTTTAGTTTTAGTTTTTCTTACTTTTTTATGCAGTAGTTTGCTAGGGAGTAGCAAAAGGTTTAGTGTGGGGGAAATATGATCGAGCCAAAATTAACCCTATTTTTATGATCATTTTCCTATGCTTTTTGGTATTTTTATGTGTGATTATGCTCTATTTTGTAAGTATTTGTGATTTTAGGTCTTGAAGAGAAGAAAAGTGAAAACTTGTTATTTTTCACTATTTTTGGAGTTATTTTGATGACATTTGTCACAAATATGGACTTAGTATTTTTGAGTGAAGATTTGGAGATTCAAAGTTTGTGATCGAAGACCAATTGGAGTCAATTTGAAGTCATGAAGATCATTGAAGGAATATTCCAAGGTGAAGAACTAAGATCGAGTTTAATTGAAGGAAGGAAAGAAGCCATGCCAACATGTGATTTTGTCGACATGGGCCCTAGGCCATTTTACATGGGCGCCTGACCAATACGAGATGGGCCCTCAACTGGAGTCGGGGCTGCCTTATTGTCGCAACGTGCGGGTCCGGGGGGTCCCGAAACCTACTGTTTAACGACTTTAAAGAATGAAAGGGGCAACTATTGTTTCCTATCTATGGAGTCGCCACTAATCTTTTTTTAACCTAGGTGTGATTAGCCACCTATCAGATTATTAAGTTTAATATTAATCTAAGCTTGGCAAATGCAACACTAAACCTGATAAACGGTCTTCTAACCAGAGTTCTAAGGTTCGGGAGTCGGGTACGCGTGGGGAAGGATTAGCACCCCCACGACGCCCGTCAAAAGACGGCACTGACTAGTCTAGACTTAACTGTGGGTTTCTATTATTGGTTGTTTCTATCTTTAAGTATTTTCATGTCATTAAGAAATTTTATTAATCTTTGAAATTAAGCAAATAAACAAGCAAAAAATAGATTTTTGATTTTTGAAGTAGGAATGTCGGGAATTGAACCCGTTTATTGTTTGTTCTCTTTTTGGACTCCTCATGAGAGGATTTTCTTTAAAACTTACCATTAAAACGACTCAATTTTAAAAACTTTTGATGGGAACTTTCCCACTTTGAAAACTAAAGACGGAACTGACGGGAACTTTCCCAAAATTAAAGCAAACTAAAACCTGATGGAAACTTTCCCAATTTGAAAAGAGTTAAATTGAACACTTTGAAAACTGGTGGGAACTTTCCCAATTTGAAAAAAGAGTTAAATCGAATACTTTGAAAACTGGTGGGAACTTTCCCAAATTGAAAAAGAGCTAAATTGAATACTTTGGAAACTTATATGAAATTCTTTTTAGATTTTTGAGTTTTGAATTTTTTTGGATTTTTTGAAAACCTTTTTGTT
>AWUE01023916.1:0-10000 GCA_001974825.2 Corchorus olitorius
TGTTTCTGATGAAACTACCTAAAGAGTAAACTGTCTAAGAAAAATCTTCTAGTAGTTTTTTTTTCTGTTTACTGCTATATTAATTTAACTAGGAAAAAAGAAATCTTTTTTGGTTTTTGGTTGCTGGAAATGATGAACTTGGAAAGCTAAGAAATCCAAAGTAATTCTCTGGACTTTTTGTTGCTAGGGTTTTTCTTAGTATCTTTTTGGAATCTGTGTCTCCCCCCCCCCCATTTTGTGTTAGGAATAGTGAGCTTAAATATGCCTGATCTTGAGCCATGTAAGTGCTGTCATGGCATTTTATTGAAATTTTATTGGTTCGAAACTTGTGTCTGCAACTTGTGTATGCGTGTGTAGCATGTGTAGGCTTGTGAATGCCACACTCTGTCATTGCAATAATCTGCTGCTACTCTAAGTCTGCCCTTTTATTGCATGTTCATCTTGAATGTACTCCCTGTCCTATTGATTTTCTGGGTATCTTAATCTATTGGTGATCCTTTGGGGCTGTATTGTAGTTGTTGTGCCTCTGCTTACAGCATATATTAATTGGAGACAAAGTCTGGCTTTGTTGAGACTTGGTCGGCAAGTTCATATTAAATTTTCTGTTAATTATCCTTGTACCTTGTCTGTTTGTGCTTGCTGCTGCTAATCCCATTGCTTTGTCTCCTGAAATGCTTCACTCTCCTTGCCCTGCAAGCTGAGGTGGCGGGGGGACTATCCAAGCTTGGTCCCCCAGGCCCGAAAAAGATAAGTTTTTCTATCTTACTTAAAAGCAAACTTCATTTCCTTTACTGTTTTAAACTGCTCCTCATTCTGCTTTAAATTCGCTTTGCAGGCTGGTTCAAAGGGGTGAAACAAGCTTTAGAGTATGGCTTAGGAAATTTTTTTTTAACCCCCTTACATGTATTTATTATATTCTTATTATTCTTTTTTATTTTTAGTTCCAATTGTGTAAAAAGAAATTTAATGACTAATGAAGCCTAATTTTAAATTTTTCTCCTCCAACCAGTTTTGGTCCAAGAATGGCCCAACTACCCAAATCCTTGAGCAAATACAAATGTCTCATAAGTCCAAAAATAGATAGCCCGGCCCGAAATAGATGATTAAAAGGCTCATCAAGGAATGAGACCTCAGGAAGGTTGGCCCAAAAGACAAATATGAGGCCAAAAGAATTTTGACAAACAAAAGGATCAGAGAGTAACTAAAAAGGACCAAGCTTAACAGGTTTGTATCATATTAAATGGGCAAATTTGGATTAAGGTAAGAAAACACAAAAGAAATGTTGAAATAAAATAGACTTAATTAAAGGAAATTGGGCTTAAAAGAAACATCTCAGAAAGAGAAAAGAAAACAAAAAGAAAGCAAAAGGTGGGCTCAACAGGAGGTTTATATTGGCCTAAGTCGTAAGCAAGAACACACAAGAGGACAAATGGGCATATTAAAATCCAATGTTCGAACACTCAAAAGAAGATGAATTATATTGAACCCGAAATTGGGTGTCTACACTTATGCCGTGCGCCCTAGCCCTTGTTGCCGATGGTGATGATGCTTCCTTTTCCTACTTGGATTTGCATTCTGCGCAGTCTTGGTAAATCAACCATAACTTTTGATCCAAACCTCTGTCTGAGTTGTTCCAAAGTGCGTTGGAAAGAAGACTAAGAGATCTACAACTTTGTTTTGAAGCTCGAAGCCCAGTTTTACCATCTTCAATTCCTAAATTGCCCCTGAAGTTTCTACACAATATCAGTTTTGGGCCCAAGTCCGATTTTCACCTAAATTTAGCCTAAGAAGACTTTCAATTCGACTTGGAGACCATGTTAAGAGCTTAAACTGTCCTATACCTTGTTGATACTAATCCTAAGTCTTCTAGGAGTCTTATTAGTCCACTATAAATACCAACCTTAGGTAGAACCCTAGAGATACATCATAATACACAATTCTTTTCATCTATTATTTTCTTTAGTTTTCTCTCTAGTTTTAGAAGGGGGTATCGACATCTCTCTTTAGAGAGAGGCTGTTGACATCCCTAGTAGCCGCCCGAGGGAGAAGTTTTGCCTTATTTTTGTAAGTTTTTCCAAGTAACTCATGGATTCTTCCAAATCCATGAGTAGCTAAATTCTTAATACTTTTTATCCTTTGGAGATTTCAATCAATTAATTATGGTGAAATTTGTGTGCTTATAATTGATATTTGTTCTTGATTAAATATGTTTTTTAATCTCTGTTTTATTTTATGATTTTGATGATTATTAATTTAGACGACCGCTATTGATATAATTGGATAAATCTATAGTTAAATTAAGCTTAGAACGACCAATTGAAATTTGATTATTTGGTAACAAATTGGATGCCACAACTCATAGTTCAATGAGATTAATAAATCTTATTAAATCTTGATTGTGCTATGCTTGAATTAATAGGTTTGGTTATACATGTTATGCATGTGTGAATAATTGTTCTTAATGTTTTGTTCTTAATGAGTTTTAAGCCTGACCAAAGAAATTAATTGTTAAGAATAAAAGAGATAATTTAAGCCTTTCAGTAGAAATCTTATCTAAAATACATGTTAGGGATTTATCTCTATACCAATTGTTTAATTGAAAGTTATTAGAATAAGTTTGTTAAGGTTTTACATGATGCTTAAATCTTTTGATTGAAGGTATCATTGGCGTAAAATTGATCTTGCTTGTTTTGATAATTAGAATATGAAATTTATCTTTTAAATCAAGGATCCATAGTTATATTGATTGATTTCTACCATTGGAGTAGAAGTATGCCTTTTATATTTCTACTTTGCTTTATTTTTAGATTAATTGTTAAAGGGAACTAGCAATCTTTTATTTTAGCCACCCTTTTAACCTTTCTTTTAAGTTATTTTGAGTAATTCTTAGAGAGGATTTATCTTTGGATAAGTCTATTCCACTTCTCTGTGGGATTCGACCCCTGCTTACCCTATCTACTTAGTTAGGTTTTTATGGGGATTATTTTGTGATTCATCGACGACACGATCAATGTGGTGAACCACTTTCCCTATGTGGTGAACAATGTGTTGATGAAACTCACGAAAGTTACCAATGGAAGCTTGAATGATCATCAATGGAGATCCTAATAGACAACTTGAAGAAGATAAAGCCCAATGCCGCACATGAAGAGTATGTGGTTAACCATGTCATGGTAATGGTTGCCCATATGAATCATACAAGTCCAAGTCGATTCAAGTGTTACATAGGAAACCTTATGAGCTTACATCGGGACCTATGTGTTATTACTTGCTCAACAAGGCCGGCCAACCTCAAGGATATTCAAGTCATTTGCACTCCTAGCAAAACCCTAGCTCTAGTTTGCCTATAAATACTCTTATATTCTCACTACCCTAGCCGCCCATGATAGTCTAACCCTAGTATTCTACATTTTGTAATTCATTTGCTTGCTATCCGCCCAACTCTTAAAAGAATGGAGCTTTCACTCAATCTCATGAGTGAGTAGTTCTTTTATACTTCTTTTCTCTCCCATGTAGATTTCTATTCATTGTAATGGTGAGACTTTGTTCTCAATTCAAGTTCTTATGCATGATACATTCAAATATGATTCTCTATGCTTCATCTTATGATTCTATGAGTGTTGCGCGCCATTCATATAGTTGTTTGATAAGCTAATGCCGATTTCTATCTATTGATTATACAATATGCTTTCTGATGAGTATAGTTAATTAGATCTGATTCAAGTGGTAAAGATAATTGTATTATAACCTTTCTGTTGCGTATGATTATCTGAGAATCTCATTTGTCTTGATTATATAACAAACTAAGGAGTTATATGGTTCACTGCTATTCATATTTACTTTCTATGGGCTACGACTTCACATAGATCTAGGATGATGTGTTATAGTTAATAGCTTGGTTAATTGTTTGATGTACTTTATGCCTCATCTATCTATATAGAGGGATGCTTTCTGACCAATCTATATAGCTTAGAAAGGAATGCGATGTCAATAACTAGGTGAAATCCACTTTATATAGGTAAAGAACTTGGAATTGGTGCATAACTATTAGCTACCGCTTAAGTCCTTCCCAGTGACAAGTTGTGACTTGCCGTTTGCAAGGAGTTATAATCTGATATCCTGCCAAGGTGTATGCATGTTTATTTGCTTGTTGTCTTTTATGTCAAGGACCCATTACACATGATAGATCTCTTACAAATTGGAATGAGAAAGGAAGTATGCTTAGTTTTTATAGATTTCTCTTAATCAATTACTTAGTTTTGTTTTATTTAGTGACAATTACTCTCTTATACTTTGATTATTCAGTGCTACCTAATTGTTTGCTTAGTGTGAAGAATTAGTTCCTTGTTGTTATCAACCTTCCTAGTGGGAAACAACCCTTACTTGCCCTATTCGACCCATTTGTGTAGGACCTGAGTTTGTGAGGAAAAATAAATTTTATCTTCTGATAAAGCCTCATTTTTAACGACCATCTAAGGTGGCTTTAGGATTTTTTGGCATCGTCGACGGGGAAGACAATTGCTCTAGCCAAGGAACACTGCAAACAAAAATTCAACAACCTAAGCATTCCTTACCCTACTCTGTTTTTCGATTTTTAGTTGCTGCATACTTTCCAGTTGACTGAGTCAATTGAAATTGCTTTACGATTGATTGAGACTTGCTGTTTTGCTAACCTATTGATCGGTCGTCAGCAATCATATAAATAATCCCCACAAAAACCTAACTAAGTAAATAGGGCAAGCAGGGGTCGAATCCCACAGAGAAGGGGAATAGACTTATCCAAAGATAAAATCTTCTCTAAGAATCTCTCAAAAACAGGGGATGGAATATAACAATTATAAAGAAAAACAATTCAACTAAAAATAAAGCAAAGTAAATTAAATCTAGACTATGGCAATTAATGAAGCAAACAATAATAAGCAAGTATACTTCTTCTCCAATGGTTGAAATCAATCAAATTAACTATAGATCCTTGATTTAAAAGATGAATTTAATATTTTATTCTTGATTAGATATTGGTCTAGGGAAAACCCTAACACGTATATTAGATAAGATTTCCCTTTTGAGGCTTAAATTATCCTTATTATTCTTTTAGCAATTAATTTCCCTTTTGAGGCTTAAGAATTACTAAAGAACAAAGCATTAAGAAAAATTATTCACACATGCATATCATGTATAACCAAACTCATTCATTGTTAGTAAACAAGGTAAACTAATCCCTTGGAAGGAAGGGTTAGTTCTCCTCCAATTGTTACCACACAATCAAACTTGAGGTGTTAATTCTATGCTTGATTTAACTATAGATCTATCCAATTACATCAATAATGGCCACATAAATCAATAATCATCAAGATCATAAAATAAAACAAAGATTAGCAAACTATCAATCAAGAACAAACATCAAATTATAAGCACACAAATCTCACCATAATTAATTGATTAAATTCACCAAAGGATTGTTGTAACCCGAATATCGCAAACCATAATCTAGCAAATTAATAATGCAAGCGGAAGCAACTAAAATAATAAACATCCACACAAGACAGAAGAATTTACGTGGTTCGGCACTGAACCTGCCTACGTCCATGGAGGAGAAGAGAAATCCACTAGTTATAGAAAATTACATCAACACATAAATATAAATAACTGTCACTCAATTTCTCAACCCAATCTAAACCAAACCCAACAAATCTTGAGCACTCTCACTCGGTCTCTACAAATCAATCATCACATCTACCAAACCAAATAATCAAATAATCACACACACATACCCATAAGGACCATCCTTTTGTCCTGTGGGGTGCCTCCACCCAAATCTAACCCTTAGATTACATCTTATCTCTAGGCATACAAAATCCTATAGTAAAACTCTCTATTTATACTAGCACAAACTTAGCCTCCAAGAGTCCCTTTCCTACTAGGATTCTTGTTTACCAAGTCTTTTTGTCAACCAATCAATTTCCCTAAAAATTCCCAATCTAAATCTGACTAGGATTTGAGTCAAAATCCTAACAATCTCCACCTTGACTCAAATTCCATCAAATCTTCAATCTTCAATCAATCTTGAATCAATTTCAAGGACATGCTTGGCTCCACCTATGATGAAAGTATGCCAATCTTCAAGCAATCTTCTCTTGTGTGTCTTCATCTTCACTGCATCATCTTGTAGACACCCATTTTTGTCCTATATCCTTCAATTTAAATCAATTTATTTCTTAATTTGCATTAGGGTCACCTAGGGACATTTTGATCATTTGGTCCCATACCTGTTTAAGTTAACACGCTCATGTCAGCATTTAGTTCTACTAGATTGCCTTTAGATAGCGTTCATTAGAAAACCCAAAAATATTTTGTCTTCATCTCATTCGCGGTAAATTGCATGGTGTTTTTGTTTACCATTAAATCATATTCTCATGTTCATTTTGGAGAAAATGTTTAAATTCAACCTGGTTCATGCTAATTTATTTGGATACTTCTTCACATTGCATACTAGGACATTTAATCATTTCATTTTCTTCTATTATCGTTCAACTTTCCAATTAGCTAATAGCAAAAAGGTGTGTAACGGGAACATTATTTCCTTGTTTGCTACTTGCAAAAAAATCAAAAAAAGGGAAAGTAAAAAATAAGGCTACATTTCAATTTACATGTTTGCAGCTTTCGAGTACAGAGTATTTTGCCCATCTTTTTATTTGCAATCCCTTTCGCCTTGCATAGTACATTGAGTCATCTTCCTGGCAGTCTAAGGTCCCTATAAGGATTGTTTTCCTTTTCTGGTTGGCTCTTGCTTTTCCTAATTGTTACCTGCCTGCAAAGTCAAATTCAGCCACAATGAAGTCAGGTACAGGACCATTTTCAGATCCAAGTTTGAACTAAGCAAACGAGATGAATAAGGAAGGCACAGAATATCAATACAATCAAGTTCAGGAAAAAAGCTTGAGGGAAGAGAGTTTAAGCTTGAACAGTTCATCTTTATATAGAAATTTCCCTTTTTCCAGTTCAAAAAAAAACCCAAAAAAAGATTACAGTTTCTTTCCCCTTTTGCCTTTACAAGATCAAAGACATAAAAAAAACCATACAAAATTTCCATTTTTTATAACATAGACAGAAAACTAGGGTTTGGGGGTTCTAGACTTTAGAGAAATACTTTGGGTCTCGGAATAATGGAAGAGATGAGATGAAAGGGGTTTAGTGTGTGTGAAAGCAGGGGATTTCGAGTCTTAGGTTTCGGTTTAGGTAGTTTCGGGATCTCTAAAAGTGATGCTTGTTTCCTTCAATTAATATAGGGGTTTTGAAGAACAAGACAATGGGAAGAACATACCTCAAACTGGGGGTCGTTGCTTGGCCGGGGAAGGAGATCGGAAAATGGGAAGTTAGGTTCGGGTTGGCCTCATTTGATGGGGTAATGAGCATAGTTTGAGGGAAATGATACCAGATTCGAACTCGGTGTAAGGAGGGAGACAGATCTGGAACTTTCGGGCTTCATCGGAGATCGGTGGGAGCTCTGGTGCGGTGGCCCATGGTGGTCTGAGCGGTGGCGACGATTTCCGGTATCCATGGAGGGGGCAGAGGCTGTTGCTTAAGTCTTAGGGTTTGAAGAGAAAAAAGAAAAGAAAGAATTTATAATAAACCCTAGAACCCGACCCGTTGGATGCGGTTTGACCCGAAAACCCTCTTCAAACCCGGTGGACTACACATCTCAAGTAATTGGGTTGGCCCAATGTTTCACTTGTTGGTAAGCTTTTAACTCGGGCCTTTATTTAGGTATTTCGGGCTTTAAATTTTTTTTTTACCCATTTGGGCTTCATTTATTTTCTTATGCATTTGGACTTCTTTCATTTACATGCATTTTGGGTTTTAGATTATTACTACTTGGGTCTCTTTTATCTTTATGTATTTGGGTCTCAATTGTTATTTGTTTTTATTGGGCTTACTAATCACCTTTGCACTTATATTTAGCAATAGTAATCGGAATTTAAATTGTATTGGTTAATTAAACTTAGGAACCACATTTCATAATTTGCTAGAGTTAGTTTAGAAATAGTGAATAATAGGTTTAATTTAATTAGTCCTTAATTTCATAATTAAAAAGGTATAGTTCAATAATATTTAAATTTTCGTTAATTGTTGCAAAATATAAATGCTCATGAGACTCAAATTAGTTTGATCCCTGATTTTGGATTTTATATTTTTGATTGATACATTCCCTTTGCCGGATTATTGCCAATGTAATCATAAAAAGCTAATTTTTCAGGAATTTTAGACCAAGCTTCTGATAAACTTTGATTTTCGGCTAACCCAGCACTAACCCTTCGATATATTTCTTGTTGAAAGTATCCTTGATCCCATTGATAACGAGTAGGACCAAATAATTCGATGGGGGTAGTCGCTGAACCATACCACATAGTTCCAGCAACAACAAAAGCTGCAAAAAAGACAGCAGCTATGCTACTGGAAATGACAGTTTCAATATTTCCCATACGTAATCCTTTGTATAAACGTTGGGGCGGACGGACACTAAGATGGAATAAGCCCGCTAATATGCCCAATGTCCCTGCTGCAATATGATGAGAGGCTATTCCTCCCGGAACAAAAGGATCAAACCCTTCCACGCCCCACGCTGGATTTACGGGTTGTACCTTTCCAGTTAGTCCATAAGGATCGGACACCCATATTCCAGGACCATACAATCCTGTTACATGAAATGCGCCAAAGCCAAAGCAAGCCACTCCTGAGAGAAATAAATGAATTCCAAAAATCTTGGGCAAATCCAAAGAAGGTTTTCCTGTGCGCTCATCACAAAAAATTTCTAGATTCCAATATACCCAATGCCAGATAGCTGCCAAGAAGCACAAGCCGGAAAAGACAATATGGGCTCCGGCCACGCCTTCGTAACTCCAAATACCCGGATTTGTTATAGTGCCCCCTGTAATACTCCAACCGCCCCATGAATTGGTTATTCCTAAACGAGTCATGAAGGGTATAACGAACATACCTTGTCTCCACATTGGATCAAGAACGGGATCAGAGGGATCAAAAACGGCTAATTCATATAGAGCCATTGAACCGGCCCAATCAGCAACCAGAGCGGTATGCATTATATGAACGGAAAGCAAGCGACCGGGATCATTCAATACGACAGTATGAACACGATACCAAGGCAAACCCATGGAAATACCTCTTTATCAACGAAAAATAGACACTATGTAACTTTATTGCATTGGAATATGCTATGGACCTCCCCTTTTGATGGATTCTTTCGGAGAAAGGATTAATATTTGTTATATATATAAATAATATATATATCTATATATATAGATAGAAAATCAAAAATATATTCTCAAAAATATATTCTATATATAATAGAATAAATAGAATTATAGAATAAAGATGTCGGTTCTAGTCTATCTGTTTCTATTTCTATATATGGAAAGTTCTATATATGGATCATTCAAAAATATATCATATATCATATAATAATCTAATAATCAATAATCCAGAAATTATAAATTTCTAAAATAATTAGAAATTTATAAAATAAAGTAAAAGCGAGGTTTATGTTGTGATGACTTTTTAAATCTGTTATACCAAGTAATCTAATATCCTTATGCATGAAGATAATCAATTCGGTTGTTGTGGTCGGACTCTCATTATGGATTTCTTACCACATTCTCTATAGGGCCCTCTTATCTCTTCCTTCTACGAGCTAGGGTTATGGAAGAAGGAACCCAGAAGACGGTATCAGCAACAACTGGGTTTATTATGGGACAGCTCGTCATGTTCATATCGATCTACTATGCGCCTCTACATTTAGCATTGGGCAGACCTCATACAATAACTGTCCTAGCCCTACCCTATCTTTTGTTTCACTTCTTTTGGAACAGTTCCCAAGATTTTTTTGATTATGAATTAACTACGAGAAATTCAATGCGTAATATTAGCATTCAATGGATATTTCTGAATAATCTAATTTTTCCATTATTCAACCATTTCTTTTTAC
>AWUE01023917.1:0-18517 GCA_001974825.2 Corchorus olitorius
TCTTGTCATGTGCTAATCCATCTACTTAAACTTAAAAGGGATACTAAAATGCAAGTTGCAGGGAAAATTGCTGCAAAGAATTAAAGAAAGCAATGGTGCGATTCATATAGGTTTGCGGAAAACAGAATGTTGGGCAGAGGTCTCAACTGTCCTTAAAAGGAGCATATGCTATGCTGTGGTAGCATGGCAATTGATGTGCAGCAGCAGCTTTCGCACAACTGCAACCCACCCCAACTAGCTACGGTTCCATCAGTCCACCCCACTTCCTCTAGTTGCTTTACCCATCTCTTTCTGACTTCATCACCGCCCGACTAGCTTCCAAATATTCCATCAAATCCACACCCAACGGCACCAAAAACCCCCTCCGGCCTCCTAAGAATCCTAGTTGCTTCAGCCTTCTGTTTCTGGAAACAAAGTCAACCGGCTTGCTTCTCCTGTAGTAGAACATGCCATCTGCATAATTTAGCTATTCAAAATCACATTCTTTACAAATTGACAGTACTATCAAGTAGCTTTTAAATTGGATGCAAGCTGCAGGGATTAACAGTAATACACCTGCTAAGTTGGGACTGTAAATTCCACATAATCTAACTTTATAAATGGGTTTAACAATTTTAGCGAATTTTCTGGCCCAAAAAAAAAAAAAATAGCGAAAAACAAGTATGAAACTGAATCTCTAAAAACTTCTTCTCACACTATCAGATGGAGAAAGAGTTGGGGCAGGGCAAGAGGCACTGCTCCAAAGAAAGCAGTTGAATTATGAAAATTTTAAAGTTGGTACTGGAAATTTGTCATGGTAACAATCTATAATTATTCATGGAAGATTGCAAAAGCAGAATTGGAGACCACTTGCATCACTGATGAACTATGCTTCTTCCATAAATTCCTTCAATTCCATTGCCAGCATATGATAAAAACCTTATGCACATTTCAACATAAAAGAGATACATTCTGTCAGCAGTTCATTTTCAAGCAAAATGACATATAGGAGAACCTATAGTGATAATTTTTTTTCTCGAGAATATTTACAAATAGAACTTATTCACACAGAGGTTTAGAAAAGTGAAGACACAAGAATTCTAAGAACCTCCAATGACACAACATCCATCACATGATAGTGATGATTCTGCACCTAAAACCATCAGCCACACATTGATCTTATACACGATTGACCTGTGATTATTGGCCAGAAAAGAACTTCTATATCTTCTTGAAGCCCACTTTAGCTTTAACAATTAACATTCTAATCCACCATTTCTGGGTCAGCCAAAGAACAAACTTATAAACCATAGAGGATAGCGAATACGAGAATTTATGCCAACATCTCATCGACTGCTGACATAGGACAAAGAAATACACTAGAAGAGTTTCACAAGCTATTTTTTAAAGCCTTATAAGCAGAAAGGAACAAAATAATAGTAGTTCAACTCTATGATAAATCAGAACATATTCTTGGGAATATTGTTGTAGACAGCATACGTGACAGGACATTGGTATTCAAAGGCATTCAATGTCACATTAGTACACCCCTCAAAAAAAAAAAAAGTCACATTAGTACAAAGAGAACAGGCAAGCAACAACTGAGGGGCACTTATTTTTATACTGCATACCATTGCTACCTCCATACTACATATGATGTAGCTCGTTTAGGTAGCCTAAGACACAGCAAGGCAACAATGAAGGAGCACATACTACCTTCATAGAAGCAGACTATTTTCATCTGAATATTATATTGGAGATGTCAAGAAACTCTCACAAAACTACATGAACCTTTGCCCAGTCACCTATAAATTTCTGACACCCATAAGTGGAAAGATATTATCATTCTCTGTTTCCTATTTATCAATAAAACTATTCTTAGGGGTAAGGTTTGAAGGGTTTTGTCTTGCAAAAGTTGTCATCATACATATTCCAAACATTTAAATATTTGGCATCTAAATGTCTTGTATATCTACAATATGTTTCCTCATTCTCTCTCTTGCATTCTCTTCGAAACATTAACCCACTGTCTATCATTCTCATTCATGAACTTTTTACTTTTGAGGTTTCTGTTTCTTTATTTAAAACAATGGGAATTGCAAGCTAATAACAATAGAATGTTTGGAAATGCATCGGACATAATAAACCACTTGAGATTAGAAATTACTGGAAATCAAGGTTGTCTATACTTAACATAGGCAAATGAGATACGGTATAGCTCTAAAATCATAACAAACGAAGGGCGCAAAACACCTTGGAACTATTTAATCCCATTATATGGTAAGAGACCCATCCATAAAATCATGATGATAGAGTCAGAGTTTGTATTGTTGCTTTCAACTTCATAAATTTATCTGCAATTCTGAGACTTCTTAATAGGCTTCAACTCGAATTTGAATGTATCTCTATCAGATATTAAGCATTTAACTACTACAAATGCAGTATGTCAGAAAAATAAAAGTAGAAATATAACGAATGAGACCAGACTCCATCCAGAGACTATTAGAAGAAGATAGAGGAAGAGAAATCAACGATGAAGTTGATCCCGAACCTCGCCTTAAAATATATATATATTAATGTTGGAGATATTAAGTACAGTGAAGGTGCTATTAACATTACACGCATTACCCACCCCTCTCCTCCTCTTCTCTTTTCCATTTCCCTTCAGTACATAAAAACAAGACTAGCTGAAATAGTAGTCAAAAAAGTCCTCTAAAAATCTCCCAGAACAATACTACTAGATATAGGTAAAAGAACCTGATTAAGGAAGTGATGATGGGGCAGTTGGAGGTGGAGGCAAGGGAGAAGGCTCTCTCTGGAGTTCCTTAACAACAGCAGCCAATGCCTCAGGGTTCAGTCCCAGGTCACAGAGTGCAATGAGTACTGAGAGGGTATGACGATCAAGCCCGGTATCAAGAATGTTTGAGATATGAAATGCCAGGTCCAGAGATTCTCTTGCAGTCTTTGCAGCCTCTTCCATATTGGAAACCTGGGGGGAAAACATTGAACAAGGCCTTCTTAATCTCATTAACCTCACAGAGAGAATCCCAAATAGCTAAGACCACTTATTCTACATCATTTCCAGAAGCATAAAATAAAAGGCATGTCCGGGTACAAAAAGGAAAACAATATTCTGAATAGAGTTGGAGCTTAGATTAGAATACAAATTCTCAAGTCTTAACAGCCAAGTCCTCCTCTATCACTATTAGTTATCAATGCCCTTCATTTTCAAAATGCATCAAAATATCCGTCTAAAACTTCCATGAATTCAAAAAATTGTTTCCCTGAAAGCACAAAATCAATAGAAGTGCAAATAACGAAATACCCAAACTTTGAAATCTAAACAAGTAATTATTCTGCATCGATGCTTGATAGAATTACAAATATCCAGTTAAAAGAAAAAGAAAAAAAGAAGAAGAAGAAGAAGAACAAAAACCCAATTCTGAATTTCATGTAAAGATTTATAAAAGAGTAACCTTTGATATAAATTAAAGGAGGCAGCTCTATGATGAGAGGCGGAACGGGGTGATCGAATATGGCTCGGAAAACGGCAATCGTCTCGTCTTGACGATTAATTAATAATCAATTAACCTTTTTAGAAAAGCCCAAGTACCTAGCCTTTTCTTTTCTTTTTTTATTTTTCACTTTCTTTCTTATTTTTTTAATTTGAAAAAAATATTTGAAGCTTAACTCTTTTTTTTTTGGGCCATCAATAAAGAGAAGCTTAACTCTTTGAATACAATACAAAGATTTTTTTGAGCTACAAAGATGTTTTAAAACTTAAAATTAAAGTGTCTTTTTTTAAGCAAATAATCAATTTCATTAATCAATAATTAGAGAGAAATAGTCCCACACCACACGTTATCCATCTCGAGAATGTATAAATACATTGACTTACAAATACATTCGATTCTTTATTTACAAATTGAAATACATAAATCAAATAAGGGTGCCAAATCTCTAATATCATATATCCTAGACATTATACCATGAATAAACTACATACAAACCAAATACACAAATAACATAAATAAACTACAAACTAAACTCATATTCAAACTATACCACAAATAAACTACATACAAACCAAATACACAAATAACATAAATAAACTACAAACTAAACTCATATTCAAACTATACCACAAATAAACTACATACAAACCAAATACACAAATAAATAAACTATAAACTAAACTCACATCCCGTGGGAGTTGAACCCAAGACCTCATGGTCCAGGTAGGCTGGAACTGAGAGTCCAATACTCTATCATCATGCCAAATGCCCTATGGCTAAAATTAAAGTGTCTACGGGAATGGTACTGGCACTAACATCTGAGGAAACTTCCCACGACTAGTTTATACATTATGCAATGTGTCATCACCGGAGTTGCTTTGATTTGCGAATTTTCTCAGCGGAATATTCTGAATATATTGAGAAATTTTTGGCATTGGAAAATGTACAACACTGAATATATTGAGAAATTTTTGTTTGGCCAAAGATTTTACTAAAGAATTTTAGAATCAACAATCAAAAATTGGCTTGGCCAATAACTGTCTTTGTTTTTGGCCTAAGCTCAATCCCCTCAACCACTAGTTCTCCATTAATAAAAAACATCTTAGCTTTGAAATTGTCACATGATCACAATAACTTCCAAATTCAATCTCAACTCACCCATTTTCATGCTTGCAAAAGTTGATGATCATTCTTTGATGGAATAGAAAACTAAGGCAGATGATCCACCAAAGGAACACCAGGCCAGTGATTTGAATATGGGGAATGTTCTTAGATTGCAAAAGGGGACTGGTGGAATGATTATTAAATTACACAGCTTGCATAAACTTTTGCTGAAGATCTAATTCTTCTATTTTATTGCTGTTAATGCTTAATTTACATGACAATTGATAAAGGGTTTAGGTTTCTCATTGATCGGCTCCGCCCACCAAACCCAGGTGCACAATACGAGTTGAATCCAGATTAGTTAGAACAAAGCTCTGAATACCGAGTAGGATACCAAATAATAATAATAATAATAAAGGATTTAGGTAAGAAAGAACTTTATCATTCTTTAGATGCATCCGTATCAGGCAATCAATGGGATTCAAAAGGCTATGACGTTTGATCCTTTGATTTGAAACATTTAATCTTGAATTGAGAAAACTATTTAACGTTTAGCCCTAAATTGGGTATTTAGCCAAAAAAATCCTATAATCAAGAAAGTTGGAAGACCGAACTGAACAACTAAGTACCGATAAACGATAATAAATAGATAAATAATACAATCAACCTAATTATGAAGCATTCTTAATCACTAAAATAAAACCTTCCTTCAAACTGATGGACTTGACAAAATCTTAAAGTACTACCAATTCAACACCAGGAGGTAATATTGTTTCTAGCTGCTTTCCACGACTTCTTGCGGCTTGAGTATGCTTAGGATTATCCCATTGCATTAGCTTTCCATCAAAGTAGCCGAAGGAAGTATCAAGTGTCAACTTGTTCAATGAAATAGCCGTTTTCAGTAAATATTGCAACAACTCCCTATCAGCTGAACAACCAACAAAACCTATGAATTCTATCACCTTCAGGCAAACATGTTGTTCTTTAGCTACTAGCTCCGTAAGCTTGCGATACATGAAGAAGTAAGATCGGTAAATAACCTGCTAGAAGGAAATAGCAAGCCAAAGATATTCATTCAGCCATTCTTGCTTGTTGTACAAGTCTGGCCAGACAACATAAAGAATGCATAAAGCTATGACTGATCACAACCCTACAATTGAAAATACTTCAACACAGTATTGGCCTATGTTACCAAGGCTTAGTTTAGGATTGAGGTTGCCTTTTGAAAAAGCTTGGTTTGGAAGAAGTGCTTTTGAAAAGTGTTTTTTAAAATTAGGGTAGAAAAATGTAATTAATGTCTAGTATTGTGGTAGAAAAATGTGTTACAAAGATAAAATGTCTAAAAAGGGTACTAACTAAAATAGAAAGAGAAAAAACATTTAAGGGATTTTAGTCATTTAACTTTTGACACAAACCATCACTTATTTGGCATTGTGTTTGATGTGAAAAGCAGCTTTTTCATCTCCAAACTCAATCCCAAACCAAGCCCAAATAGTTGACCACTAACAACATAAACTCCAAAAGTAGGTGAATGGCATCTTCAATCAACTCCAATAAAATGGCAAAGTTAATTATGTGACAAGCATGTAAGATTTCAAATCCAAAATTTGTTGAAGAATGAAGATTAGAGTAAGGAAACTTAGATCAGAGTTAATTAAACCAAAAGTAATCTTCTGACCTATACCCCAGACTGGGTTCTAGAAAGAAGGAATGGAGACAATTTTACCATAAACAAACCCGAAACAAGGAATAATCATCTTACCTCAACCCCTCAAACTCATTAATAAAGTACAGAAACCCAATAAACAAGTAGAATAAGGTTATGTACCCAGATAATGACAACCCATTGCATTTCAGAAAAATTTGGTTGGCAACTCCGTAAGTAGCCAATTTGTGAAAACAACAAAATCATATTTCATTTAAATTTATCTTCAACTTAAACTTATATAACCAAGTGATAAACTATATTTCATTTCATATGACACAATATTATTATATGGAAAATAGTCTACCTGGTTAAGAAAAATACATGACAAAAATATACTAAGTATTTAAGCGAGTTTGCATAATATAGAGATACGGAAGCAAACTGCAGCAAACATCATCAAAGCACGTGGCAATAAATCGATAATAATTATTGAAAAAAAGGAGAGATGGGCAAATAGTATTCACCTTTAATTTGAATCTCTGCAACAGAGGAGACGCCTTCAATAAGTCAACACAATGAAAAAGGCTGTCAACACCATCGCCACTTAAAATCAGTTCCAACTGCTTGAGATTCTTCAGCTTGGGAAATTTGGGGAAACTTCTGAATCTCTATTCATTCAATGTAGAATTACAAAAGATCAGTAAACTTTATTAATGCTAATTTGTCTTTGAAATATACATATATAACATACATACATATATATAAAGAGAAGTAAAAACTAGTTCAATGCCACATTTAGTTTATTTTTGCACTCTTACCTCCAGTGACAAGTCGGGTACAAGTGTCTCCAACTATGAGAGTAAGAAAGAAAAATGGGTAATGTTTTTAATCATATAGGGTGCTTGCAGTCCTGCTAGGGACACCTTGATCAGACCAAAATCATACATCTTTTTATTAGCTTTTTCCTATGCTTTTTGAGTATTTTATGCTTGATTATGCCTTATATTGGTTATATTTGTGTTCATAGGTGTTGACAAGAAGAAAAGTGCAAAATCATCAATTTTGTACCTTTGTAGAGCCTTTTTGGATGATTTATAACACAAATATTTTCCGAGGAAGTTTTGGATGAAGAATGGAGCCAATATGTTCGTGATTGAAGAGCTTGAAGAGTCAATTTTATGCTTATCAAAGTCATAAAGTTGATTGCTTGGTGTTTTCAAGGCAAAGGAGTAAAGACAAGTTCAAGGCAAGAAGACATGTCAAGGTGATGAGCTATGACACAGCCTACCTGGGTGATCAGGCAAATCACATGGGTCCTCAGACAAACCATGTGGGCACCCAGGTGGAGTCGGGACACTGCCCAGCTAGGTCTTAAGGCAAACCACATGGGTGCTCAAGGCAATCATGTGGGCGCCCAGGAGGAGTCGGGGCCCTTGTCCGCACGCACAAGTTCAGCAACTCAGCGTCAGTTCCTCTTGAAGCCTCTTCAATACTTTATAGATTTGGCGACAGTTCGGGAAAACAACCATAACTTTTGATCCAGAGATCCAAATGAGGTGTATGAATATGCGTTGGATAGCTAACTCCGAGAGCTACAACTTTCGTGTTTTGGTCGAAGCCCAGATCTGACATTTTCATGGATGAAAATGCCCCTGAAGTTAATGGACAGAATCTGTCCTAGGCCAGATTGCGTTTTGAGCAAGTTAAGCCCATATAACCTATTTGGGTCAGCTTGAAGACATGGAGAACAGCCCAGAACGTCCCTAGGGTTAGTTTAAGTCATCTAAAACTCTAAATTAAACCCTAGGAAACCCCCTATATATACCCTCTTATCTTAGAACCCTAGAAGAACTTCTCTACAACTTCTCTCTTATTATTCTCTTAAGTTTGGCGGTTTGGAGAGGAGGCAGCCGCCTCCTTCTCTTTTCCTCTTCGGTTTGTAAGTTTTCAATCTCTCATGGATTGGAAACTCCAATTCATGAGAGGCTAAACCTTTATACTTCTTTTTCTTAGGTATTTTTGATCAATAAATTTATGGTGAGACTTTTGTTCTTAATAATTTGATTTTTCTGTTTGAATATGTTTCTTATCCCTATGCTTCATCTTATGTGTTCATATTTTGATTGATTTGGAGTACTACTTATCTTGAGATTTATGAATGCTATTGTTAGATTCAAGTTGGCTTGAGTCAAGCTAATGTTGGTCTAAGTGACAATTGTTAATTCTAGGAGTCCTAGGTTCAATGGGATTATCAAACCTTGTTGAAATCTATAGGCCGAGATGGTAATAGATGTAGATGAGTTTGGTATTGATTTATCATGCATGCGGAAAAGTAAATCTTAATGCTTGCTCTATGATTCTTCCCAGGGGGATGCTTGATTAGAAACAATAGAAATTAGTTTTAGCGAGATGCGGACGAAGTTTTATTAGCATGTTGGAGGGTTGAGTATTCCTCTCCTATACCAATTATTCAGGTGGAGTTGTTTAAGATATTGAGAGGATTACTTTATTCCAATGACAATTGATGTCTACGTCTTAGGCTATATATCGATTTGGGGTAATTTATGATTCTTAATTGATTGCAATTTAAGTCAAATTCATGTCTTGTGTCCATGATCCATGATTTATTTGATCAAAATAATTACCTAGAGGAAAAGAAGTATGTTTTCAATTAATTGTTTTTCTCAATTTATTTTCTAGATCTTTAGTTTAGTTTTATTTAATTGTTTTCTATGCTTGATTTTGTTATTTTGAAAACCTATAAAAATCCCCTTTGGTATGATTTTCTTTAGTGTATTTTGGCTTTAATTTGTTTCCACCTTCTCTGTGGGATTCGACCCCTACTTGCCCTACCTAATAGTTAAAGGTTTGTGGGGATTTATCTTGTGGTTTGTTCAACGACCGATCACACCTCTATAAGACGGGGTACATTGTTGACCAAAGCGATTGCCCTTTTTCCTAAATATGCGAAAGACACGAGATTTGTAGCTGATGAAATCTCAATGTATTCCACCTTAACACAGTGTGAAATCTCTAAGCTCTTCAGTTTGAGTGAAGGGCCTGAAACTTGTAGCCGTACAAGAGAGTCTGACTTTTTAATGCTAAGTACTTCAAGTAAGGGGCAAGGGGACAAAATGTATCCAACAACTTCACCAGTTACTTTCACAGCGATCAAACGAAGAACTTTTAGGGAATCGATTGTGTGATTAGAAAGAAAATGAGTTGTAAGTGTATATCTTCCCGAAAGAGTTACTGCCGATGAACTTCTAAAATCCAAATGAAAGCTTCGAACTCTCTTTTCTAATGCAAAAATGATCCAGCCATCAATATCAGGCTTACAACTTTGCTCATCCACATCAAAACAAACTGTGAACTCATCTATAGTTGTTCCCTGATGGGAGTCCAAGGTGCAGTTTACCCAATTAATGAACCTAGACCTTTCAGCTTCAAGTGATTTCGTGACATTCCCTTTCCGCATGTCTAACATTAATGGTGATTCATCAAAGACCATCCTACTTGTAAACGTCCACAGATCCCTCAATCTATGAGATAAGATGCTGGTTTGTGCTGCTTCTTTCAGATTCAGTGATGATAGAATGGAAACAAGAATGTCATTGGGCAATGCATTAATCAAAATGCCCTCAACATCAGAATGAATCTTGATAAAATAATATGTTACTTCATTAGAGATAATCCCTTCAAATGAAGTAAGGGCTCTATTACACTGCAAATCAAATGAAACATAGCACATGTTGGAGGGGGAAAAAGAGCACCTTTAGACATTAAAAAAAATTAGCAGTAGAAAAGAATGGGATTTCATATGGGACTGTAAAATTACCCTTTGCAGTGTAAAGCTGGTCGAAGCCTTGACCAATCTTGATTTATCAATTATTGAATCTGTTATAACCATCTTCGCTAATAATTAACTTTCTGCTGGATCTGTCAAAAGAGCAAAAACATTTTCAAATCTCCATCCTGCTACTGATGACAATTCCTCAACTCCACATCCAAAAATGGAAAATTTCTAGTGCTTATAGCAGCATATTTGATTAACCTCTTTATGCTCTTAAAGCAAGTTTTAACACTAAAAGGTTTTCCAAAAATAGAAAGGACTTAAATACAAAAAAGATACTGAACTATAACATAGCTGGGAATTGGATTACAAGCAAATTCAATATTCAACTAAATTCCCCATATCCCCAATAGAACCTTCAGATCCCATCTAACTATTAATGATGAATACAACCTTTATTCTTCACAAGCACAGAAAGCTACCATTTTCAATATCTTCGATTGTCTTGCATCAGAATATAGAATGGAGATTTAAACATACAATTGTCACATAGATTATATATATTAATCCACTAAAACACCTCTAAGAGGACACAAAGAGAAAAGATTGATCTTTAGGCGCTTACGCAGAGGCCAAGTATATTTTTAAGGGAAACTTGCACAGATGAAGCTAAAGGACTTGCCCCCGGCGCAAATTCTTTTTTTTTTTAATGATGAATCTAATCTGTGCACAATTCCAATCCAAACAACAAAAAAAATGGAAAAACTGATGCTTTACTTTTCAAATCATCAATTTCGAAAGCTTTCAAGAATTAATTGAGTAAACTTTAACGAAAGAGTCTCCTTCGAAGCCTAGGGTTTTGAGGGAGGAGTTCTTCTGAGTCTCCAAAGTTAGTGAGTTGAGTTTCGTCTAGTTTGTTTAGTCTGAGTGTTTTGGTTCAGTTGAGTTGTACTAGGTTTATTTGGATTTCATTCGATTAATCTGTGGCGGTTAGGCAGGGTACGATGGCGGAAGAGTTACTGGATGGTCTTTGGCAACATCTGAAATTGACGGATGAGGAGGAGACGATTGTGGTGGACGATGATCTTGATGATACACAACAGCAAGACGAGGCAGAGAAACTTTGGATGGTTGGAAAACTGTTGACGGTGAGGCCTTTTAATAAAATAGGGCTGATGAACATAATGAAATCGATTTGGCGATTGGCGAAAGAGGTGAATATTTTTGCTTTGGAAGAGAATTTGTTTCTTTTCAAATTTTCAACAGAGGCTGATCGATTGCGGGTTGTTGATGGATCTCCATGGCCTTTCGATAAACTGTTACACGGCTAACCAATACCAGGCCCAATGCCTTGGCAGTGCACCATTTTATCAATCCATTTATATTAGCCCATTAGTATATTAATTGTTTTAGCCCATTACGTAATTTGTATAAGTACTGTTTTAGAATTGAGAAATGTAACCAGAAAATTATCAATAGAATTCATTCTATTTCTCCTCTCAATCTACTTTCTCTCTCTCTGGTTCACGATATTCGTCTTTGACGATATCATTTGGTATCAGAGCCATTCTGATCCCGGACATGGCTGACGGCGGTTTCGCCGCTCGGGTGCAATATGAGCTCGCAGCGATGCATCAGAACTATGAACAGCTGGAATCTAAGCTTGAACCCCAGTATCAGCAGAAGATCGATTCATCCGTTGATCATCCTCTTTCTTCCATCGATCGTCTTCAATGTTCCATCGATCAATTCGCTTTAGAGATGCGTCACCTATTCAAAATATATCGCATCCGATCCGAGAATGGATATTGATCTTCTGTCGACAGCAACTCTAACGATGGAGGCAAATCAGGATCTCAATCAGAGACGGTATCTCTCTTGGGATCCAAATCAGGATCTCAATCAGAGACGGTATCTCTCTTGGGAGCCAAAGCCGATTTTGATGAGCAAACACTCCAAGTGCAGCAATACAACACGCCTCAAGTCAAAATTGCAGCTTCAATAGTGGCTTGTGACCTTCCAGAGTGGAAAAGTGATTTCTCTTCCAAAGGATGTAAGGATTTGATGGCAAGTTCAACTGAGTCCAACAACGTAATTACAGTGGAACCTAATACCAGCTTGGTTGTAGAATCATATCCTCTGCTCCAAGTCATCTCCAAAAGTTTCAAGGATTCGTTGGCATCCACAGGGAGCGTGAACGGTATGGGAAGTTTTCAGGAGCTGTGGCAATTAACGATGGAACTTCCTCTTGATGTCTTCATTGGATTCTATCCTGGGGGACCTTATTCCCATGATCTTGCAACTGACACCACCAAATTACCACAATTCCTCTACAACCTCAACCCGTTTGACAAAATTCCTACAACAAATGGAGTTTCCATGATGTTTTTGGTATTAGCTTATTCTTCCTCGAGATCCATTCTAGGTGCAACAGACATCCTTGATGATGAAAGTCTTTTGAGTAATGGGGATACTATACTTTTCACCACAGCTATATCAAGGTTTGTGGCCTTAGCTTTTTCTGGAATTGTTATTTTGTGTGGCTGTTTACTGCTGTTTGAAGCTAGAAAAGTGCATTCTGGGATGCCTGGACAGTTCAAAATTGCTTGGAATGAAGTGATTAAAGAATATGTATATTGCACACTGTATTTGTTTCAGACTTTTGCAAGGATTCAACTAGATGACTTCAGGGGAACTAGTATTCATTATGGTTATACTATTGTTGGATTGCTTCAAATTAGGAAGTTGGTACAGGGTAATATTTTGAGAACATGGGGATATATTAGAAGGGATTCCATTATGGATGGGCTAGTCAGTCGACAGTGGCCACAACTAGATGAAATGCTAGCACTTAATAAACTTTATAAAAGCATGTTTCATTTAGGCCTTGAACTTCGAAATCTTGGTGGCCTTAGATGGGTAGAGATTGGACACAAAATACATGTGTTTTTCACTAATGCACAACCGTTCAAACATGTGTTTTTTGGTAAGAAATATGGCAGTAGATGGGTGACGATTGAAAGCAAAATACATGTATCCTTGGGTGATGAACAAATTGCAATATAGTGTTTGGCAATAGCTACAAAACTAAGGCTCAATTCTTTGAGCGAGTCATCTAGAGTTGAAGGAATACATGCTATTCAAAAGGCTGCAACACAATGTTCTTGTACTACTCCACCACATATGATTAGGTTGTTAGACTGGATTTCCTTGTTAGTGCAATTAGTGCAATTGGCTGCATACTTTCAGTGGCTTTTATGTTTGTACCAACCACTCAAGTTTCACTTGCATAGAGCTCATCATCGCATGAAACGATTGGCTGACAAGCACAGAATCGATCGCAACCTTACAGTAGATGATTTGGTCTATTTCAAACTTCAACCTTCTAGGCAGGTTTCTGCTCTCCATCGACCAAATTTGAAGTTGGCTACTCGGTTCTATGACCCTTACCAAATTGTCAAGGAGCTAGGAGTTGTTGCATATGAGTTAGCCTTATCTGCTGGATCTACGGTGCACCTTGTTTTTCATGTAAGACAACTCAAGAAACACATTGACTCTGCTCCTTCACAAGCCACTCGCCTGTTATGGACTCTGATGGCACCATTACTAGCTAACTCACTACTGTATTGGAGATGCGCATGGTTAAGTTCATTCAATCCTAGTGGACAAGGATTTTTTGAAGAGAGGGCAACTGTTACACGGCTAACCAATACCAGGCCCAATACCTTGGCAGTGCACCATTTTATCAATCCATTTATATTAGCCCATTAGTATATTAATTGTTTTAGCCCATTACGTAATTTGTATAAGTACTGTTTTAGAATTGAGAAATGTAACCAGAAAATTATCAATAGAATTCATTTTATTTCTCCTCTCAATCTACTTTCTCTCTCTCTGGTTCACGATATTCGTCTTTGACGGTATCATAAACATCTGCTAGCGTTTGCACCTTTCAATGGCAAATTGAGGCCTGAGGAATATGTTTTCACAAGGGCTGTCTTTTGGATCCGGGTTTATGAACTTCCAATTGGGAAAAGAACAAAGGAGACGGCTGAGAAAATTGGTCCCAGGATTGGTTCACTGATGGAAATAGACCAAACATTGGATGTTGGTGGATGGGCGAGGTTTTTGAGAATCCGAGTTGAATTTGATGTGACGAAGCCACTGCGAAGAGCAATTTTGTTAAGATCTGGTGATGAGGACATTCGAGGTCGGCTAGCCTATGAAAGACTTCCCACTTTTTGTTATGAATGTGGATTAATTGGACATAGTTATGTAGATTGTGATATTCCCAGAGATGAAACAAAAGCTCAGCAATATGGACCGTGGTTATGTGCATCTCCGGCAAAGAAAAAGTCTGAACCTGTTGGGAGTGCTGCTTTCAAGCAACGGAAACGTGATTTGAATCTGAAAGGATTGCAGCTGGGGGGACAATTAAGTAACACAAGGGTCAGAAGAGAATTATTTCCAAAACAGAATGTTAATCAAAGGATTGGATCGCCGGAAATAAACTCAGGCGGTGGCTTTGTTACTGTCCATGGATGCCGGAAAATTGCGGATGGTGGCGTGGAAGACAAGGGCTCTATCGCATTGATTAGCGACGAAGGATCTGGCTATAATCTCACTGAGGAGATTGAAAAGGAAACAACATGGTTGAATAAGGGTCTCTCTGTTAGCGAAAATCTTGCTTTGGAAGATGGAAACAATGATCAGCTCATTATGGGGAAGAGGATTATTCGAGATACTGCTAATGATATGACTGAAACTGGGGTCAAAAAGTTGGATCTTCCTATGATTGTTGGGCCTATTGAAGGTCCAATGACAGAGCTAATATTGGGGTTGTCTCTTCAACCCAAGATTTGTTGGACCCGACTAAAGGTGGATTTCAAGGAAGGGCCGTGACAAACACTGGTGCTAAATTGATGGGTTTCAATTTTACTGCTGCTGGAAATTCTAATCTCATGACAGAAGGGTCGGAGTTGAAGGGAAATATTAAGAAAGGGGGTTCATCATCGTGGAAACGTTTAAATAGGGAGAAAAAGACTGAAAGCAGTGAAGTTGTGTTATTAGGGAAACAGTTGAGTGAAGTCATGACTGATCAATTGGAGGAATTAATTACAGAAGGGAATGAGAGGAAGAGTAGGCGAGCTTCGTTTCAAGGAAATATTGATGATGATATGGCGGAGGCTGTTAATCAGCCCCGCCAGGAGCCATGATAGGAGTTAGCTGGAACTGCCGTGGGCTTGGGAACCCACGGACAGTGAGAGCTCTTAAGGAGCTATGTCGAGACGAAAAGCCTAATGTTATATTTTTGATTGAAACTAAGTTACCCGAAAAGAAGTTAGACAGAATTAGAAGATCATGTGGAATGAGTTCTTGCTTTGGTGTTAGTTCGAATGGGAGAAGTGGGGGATTAGCAATGTTTTGGGATGATAGTGTGAGTTTGGAATTGTTAACTTACTCGGCGAGTCACATTGATATGCTTGTTGATGAACAAAATGGCAAAAATAAATGGCGACTTACTGGTTTTTATGGAGCACCAGAGGTATATTTGAGAAGACAATCTTGGGACTTACCTAGGAAATTGGCTAATCAGTCGGTTCATGATCGAGCCAAAAACAACCCTATTTTTATGGCTATTAAACTATGTTTTTGGATCTATTTATGCTTAATTATATGTTATTTTGTTAATATTTGTGATTTGAGTCTTTATGAGATGTGAAATTGATAATTTCATAATTTTCACTACTTTTGGAGCTATTTTGATGACTTTTTACACATATATGAGTAAAGTAATTTTGAGTATAGATTTGGAGATTCGAAGTTCGTGTCTGAAGACTTATTGAAGATAATTTGAAGATTTGAAGATCATTGAAGAATTATCTTAAGAAGCAAGAATTGAAGAATGGAGCTTTAATTGCGAAGGATTAAAGACAAGCCATGAAGAAGCCCGGAAGCTAAGGAAAACACTCAGCCCATATAAATCATTAATTGGAATTAAAATCTCAATTAATGACTATTATATTCAAGGAAATATCCAAATCCCGTAGATTCCCGATTCTAGTCCTAACAGGATTAGGATTCAGCGTAGTCTCGGTAGAAAAATCATGACTTTTTTCGCAGACCTCCGTTTTAGGCCCGTGAGTAGGCGTTGGAAAGCTAACTCCGAGATCTACAACTTTCCTTTGAAGTCCAAGACCTAGTTCTGCCATCTTAAAGCCCAAAAACGACGTCGAAGTCCCTGCATGAATTCAGCAAAATTTCAGGATCCTATTTTGACTTGGATTCTACTATAGGAAGACTTTTAATCTAACTTAGAGTCTAAGTTAGACTCTAAAACGTCCTAGACTCCTTTCCTACTTAGAATTGGATTTTCTAGGGTTATTTCCACTATAAATAGCCACCTCCTGTAACACAAATCACATACACACAATATCTATATAATTTTCTCTTCTTCTTTTTCTCTTCTAGTTCTAGTTTTTCTTCTAGTTTTAGGGCTAGGGTGCCGCACCTCCTCTTTGCATAGAGAGGGGCGGCAACCCTAGGTTACTCAAGACGAGTATCTCCCCTTCAAGTCCTGTAAGTTTTCTTCTTATTCTTTGGATGCTCACTCAATTCATGAGTGAGTAATCCTTTTCTTTTCTCCAATGTAGAATTTAATTGATCTCTTGACTTATATCATGGTGAGATTTTGTGCTTTTATATGAAAATTAATAGGGTATTTCTTAATATCTCTGCATGAATTCTATGATGCTTGTTTTGATTGATTGAGGCGCGCACTTTCTTGATAAATTAAGTAGCATTAGCTAAATTAAAATCTTGAAGGATCTTCGGATTTAATTGTTTAATAGAAATTGGAAGCGAAGGATCTTCCTTCCAAGGGATTCAAGAATCTTTGACCAATTTTTAATTGCCCATTGTGCTTGTAAATTACTAGATCTTAATGCTTTATTCTTGAGTAATTATCACACTGGATCAAGAGGTAATTGTTTAAAGAATAAAAGGGATAATTCACACTGGATCAAGAGCTTTATCTAATTAAGGTAATTTAGGATTAAATTCCAAGCAAGCTATCCATTGTTTTCATAATTGACCGGTCGTTAGCAGATCACAAAATAAATCCCCACTAATTCTTGCTTGGTAGCTAGGGTAAGTAGGGGTCGAATCCACAGAGAGATTGGTTGATTTCTTTTCCTAATCAATTGGCTTAAAAACAAATAAGTAAAAGAGAGTTTTGATGTTTGAAAGTATGATCAAGAGTAAAGAAAATAATTAAGAAAACTAAAGCAAGTAATAAAATTACCAAAGAAAACAATTTATGAAGACAAATCCTCCAACATAGAATTAATGTCACTCTTGACAGAATTAACATGGATCATCGATATCAAAAGGTTATGAAAACAATGGATAGCTTGCGTTGGCAAAGGAAACCAATTGGAACATAGCTTTTCGCAATCAACTACCTTAACCCCAAAATAATTACCTTAGATGAAGTAATTGGAACATAACTTTTCACAATTAATTCCTTTTAATCTAAATAATTCTTTACCACTTTGGCTTAAGATTTATAAAGATTAAAGCATTAAGAACAAGTAATTTAAAGCAAGCACAAAAACAATAAGAATATCACATACAAATTACTTTTGATTCATAAAACCCTTGAAAAGAATTAGAAATTAACTAACTCTTATTCAGTTGCTACCAATAATCAACCTAGTAGACTTCTATCTAGAATTGATTTAGCATATGTAAAACCTAATTTATCAAGAAAGTATCGATCCAATCTATCAAAACAAGTTAACATAGAATTAAAACAGAGATTTAAGAATTACCCAAATAAGATTTCAAACGCATATTCATACGTCTCATTTGGAGCTCTGGATCAAAAGTTATGGCTGTTTTCCCGAACTGTCGCCAAATCTGGAAAGTATTGAAGTAGCTTCAAGAGGAAGTGACATGGAAGTGTCGACGCTGGGCTGTTGGGCGCGCGCGGGAGAAGGGCCCCGACTCCACCTGGGCGCCCACATGGTTGCCTTGAACACCCATGTGGTTTGCTTGAGGACCCAGGTGGGCGGTGTCACGACTCCAGCTGGGTGCCCACATGGTTTGTCTGAAGACCCACGTGTTTCGCCTGATCACCCAGATGGGCTGTGTCATAGCTCATCACCTTGACATGTCTTCTTGCCTTGAACTTGTCTTTGCTCCTTTGCCTTGAAAACACCAAGCAATCAACTTTATGATTTTAATAAGCATAAAATTGACTCTTCAAGCTCTTCAATCACGAACATGTTGGCTCCATTCTTCATCCAAAACTTCCTTGGAAAACATTTGTATCAAAAATCGATCAAAATAGCTCCAAAAAGTGCCTAAATCAACATATTTGCACATTCTACCTCTTCAACACCTACAATCACAAATGTAAGCATTATAGGGCAAAATCTAGCATAAATATGTTCAAAAGCATAGGAAAATGACCAT
>AWUE01023918.1:0-21828 GCA_001974825.2 Corchorus olitorius
ATTGTTGTAGCTCACCATATGTATTCCATGCCCCTTATCCATATCTAGCTACTGACTATGGTACACAACTGTCATTGTTCACACATCACATGTTGGATTGGCGGATTTCTCATAGTGGGTGCTGCTGCGCATGCAGCCATTTTTATGGTAAGAGACTATGATCCAACTACTCGATACAACGATCTATTAGATCGTGTCCTTAGGCACCGCGATGCAATCATATCACATCTCAACTGGGTATGTATATTTCTAGGCTTTCACAGTTTTGGTTTGTATATTCATAATGATACCATGAGCGCTTTAGGGCGTCCGCAAGATATGTTTTCAGATACCGCTATACAATTACAACCTGTCTTTGCTCAATGGATACAAAACACCCATACTTTAGCACCCGGTGCAACGGCTCCTGGTGCAACAGCGAGCACCAGCCTGACCTGGGGAGGCGGTGATTTAGTGGCAGTGGGTGGCAAAGTTGCTTTGTTACCTATTCCATTAGGAACTGCAGATTTTTTGGTACATCACATTCATGCATTTACCATTCATGTGACGGTATTGATACTCCTGAAAGGTGTTCTATTTGCTCGCAGCTCGCGTTTGATACCGGATAAGGCAAATCTTGGTTTTCGTTTCCCTTGTGACGGGCCTGGAAGAGGGGGGACATGTCAAGTATCCGCTTGGGATCATGTCTTCTTAGGACTATTCTGGATGTACAATTCAATTTCGGTAGTAATATTCCATTTCAGTTGGAAAATGCAGTCAGATGTTTGGGGTAGTATAAGTGATCAAGGAGTGGTAACTCATATCACGGGAGGAAATTTTGCGCAGAGTTCTATTACTATTAATGGGTGGCTACGCGATTTCTTATGGGCACAAGCATCCCAGGTAATTCAGTCTTATGGTTCGTCATTATCTGCATATGGCCTTCTTTTCTTAGGTGCTCATTTTGTATGGGCTTTTAGTTTAATGTTTCTATTCAGCGGACGTGGTTATTGGCAAGAACTTATTGAATCCATCGTTTGGGCTCATAATAAATTAAAGGTTGCTCCTGCTACTCAGCCTAGAGCCTTGAGCATTGTACAAGGACGTGCTGTAGGAGTAACCCATTACCTTCTGGGTGGAATTGCCACAACATGGGCATTCTTCTTAGCAAGAATTATTGCAGTAGGATAATGGCTAGGAGGATTTGAAAGGCATTATGGCATTAAGATTTCCAAGGTTTAGCCAAGGATTAGCTCAGGACCCCACTACTCGTCGTATTTGGTTTGGTATTGCTACCGCACATGACTTCGAGAGTCATGATGATATTACTGAGGAACGTCTTTATCAGAATATTTTTGCTTCTCACTTCGGTCAATTAGCAATAATTTTTCTGTGGACTTCCGGAAATCTGTTTCATGTAGCTTGGTAGGGAAATTTTGAGGCATGGGTACAGGATCTCCGTAATTTGCATATTTGGGTTGATTTGTGTTTTTTTGCTTCCTGAACTTCACTGATCGTTTACCTTGAGGTGCAGAAAAGTCCCCAGCTTGTCCAAGTTGGCCGTTAAGTTTTTACTTGTCATTGATTATATCTGTTTGCATATCATGCCACCTCTTAAAATCAGTTGATAATCGTAACCCTTCCAAAGAAGGGGCATTCAGTGAGTGGTCGAGTTTTCGGGGCCACTAAATGTCTCCGAGGATGAGACGGTTCTTCTCGGGAAGCGTCGGGGCTCCGAGCATATATCCCGGGAAGTGCTTTCAAAAACCCGAGTTACACGAGTTAACTTTAATAATTGGACTTTGCATTCATCATTTGCATACATGCATTAATCTAGAGATAGAAAAAGATCAAAATCAAAAAAAGAGAAAAAAACAGAAAATAAAAAGACACAGTAAAAGTGTTTTCAAAAATGTTTTCTCAAGTCATGTTCTCTTATTTGATTTTCAAAATTAAGAAATTAGTAAATCAAGAGATTTCAAGGTAAGCATTTTCAAAAAAAACCTTTTTTTTAAGCAACTCCAAAAGAAGATTTTGGAAAATAAAGAAATCCAAAAGAAGGTTTTGGAGATTAATAAAATTGGTCAAGTTTTTTGGAAAAATCAAAAATGGTAAAAAGCTTTTGTCACAGCATTTTCTAAATTTCTTCCCGGTGCGGAAGATTCAACAAGAGAACAAACAGCGAAAGAGAATCGAGATAGAATTGATCGACGGTGTTCGGTCATATTCTTCGAATTCTCGACATTCGTTTTAAAAAAAATGCTTTTATTTTTTTCATAACCCTTTGCAAATAATAATCAAAGATTAGGATTAAAAGCAGCCATATTTTTCTTTTGACCCACTGGATTTAGTTAGACCAGAGGTACCGTCATTTGACGGGCGACTCGGGGGTGTTAATCCTTCCCCGAGCGTAACCGACTCCCGAACCTAGATTTAGGTTGCAGGACCGGACCTTAGGTTTAGTGGGTCCATTGCCGAGCTTTGGACTTTACTTAGCTTAGGTGGCCTTTAGTGGCGACTCCTCCTTTCCAACGTCGTTTCAGCAGGGTTCCCCGGAACCGAACGTTTCGACAGCTTGGCGACTCGACTGGGGACTTAGAGAGTCAGGCCTCACTTAGTTTAACAAGATCTAGGGTCATAATAATAATTGTAGACACCCATTTTTATCCATATCCGCTCAATTTAAATCAATTTATTTCCTAATGGGCATTAGGGTCACCTAGGGGCATTTTGGTCATTTTTGCACATAGGGGCATTTTGGTCATTTGCATAATAAGGGGGAATTTTGGTCATTTAAAGTTCACTTTTAATTTAAATTAGCTAACTCATTTCTTAGTCATCTAGATTGCATTTAAAATAAGTAAAAAAAAAATCTTAATGGGCACATTTGGCATTTTTGCATTTTTCATGGCTTAGTAATTCAGTATTGTTGCACTATAATCACATAGCTTAAGCCTTCCTAGTAATAAGTTTAGTTTTGAAATGGCATTTTAATGTCCCTTGTTATTAAGTTTGTCCAATTTAGTTGATCGCATTCATTTTAAGTTTGTCCAATTTAGTTGATCTCATTCATTTCCCATTAAGCATGTTCATCACATTAAGCACTTTTTGGTTCATTTCTTTTTAGGCATGTTATATTTATTTTCATTTGCTAAATTAGTCATATGGGTATTTAGTGGCACACGTAAATCATAAATCATAGTCATGTATTGCAATCATTAGTTGGTTTTATCATGGGAACATTTGCATAAGCACAAAATACAAAAAATAGTTCATTTGCATTTACAACTTTCAGTTTGAATAAGCAACACACAATAATTTTTGTTTACAATTACATTGTTTCTTTGATTACAAAATCAGGGAGTATTTCTTGTTAAAATTATCCTTCTTCTTCTCCTTTCCTCCTCCTTTTGGTGCATGAAGAAATTACATTGCCCACTTGAGTTGTTGGAAGATCTCAAATGCTTTCATGGGGTCTTAACCCTGCAAGTTGATGCAATGTGCAATAAAATGTTTCTCCCAAGCCCGAGACCAATCACCATTAATTGGTGTAGGCCTGAGTCAAAGCTAATGGAGATACCAAAACATGCAAACAAAACAGCAAACAGGGCAAGGGAGCATGCAAAAGTGATCAAACAAGTTATGTACCCGTGCGTTGAAGATCTTTGAGAAGACCTCAATATGCAGAGCTGTACATGGGAGTGTGCAAGGGCTGACACAGAGAGGACTAAGCCAAATGATAACATTAAAGGAACAACAAACAGCACAACAAGTAAAGTAGATTACACTATGAAGCATGGCAAAACAGCAAGTCAAAAGCCTAAGGAAGGAAAGACCTTTGCTTTAGGCAGATTTGGACATGGGGGTCAGGATGTATTCTTGGCCTCAAGATGCCAAATCTGCCATCTAAGAGTCATGAAAATGCAGCAAAAATGCTCTAGAGTAAAAACAATGCATCTACAAGGCAGAGAATTGGGAAATGGGCTGTATGGAGTGAAATGCAGTATATCCAATGTGCATACAAAAGCAAGGCAAAGTCAACAGAAGCCAAAGACTTTCAGATTCAGGACAAGTAAGCAAAATCAGTAACATGGAATCACAGGGCTTCTAGCAGTATAGAGCACAATTATACACATTCCGAAAGCAACTCATGATCTTCAATCATACATGAATAATGAAGTTACAACAAAGGCTCAAAACAACAGTCAGGGCAGTGGTGCTGAGCAAAGCAAGCATGTAACAGGAGCACGAAGAAGCAAGGAAAAATCATGGTCATTACAGAAGGGTATAATTCAACAAGGGACTCAGGGAATTCGATTCAACAGAACCACAGGATTAAAGTCAAACCAATCAGGTCCACAGAACTAACAGATCAGTGATAAACGGTTACAAAAAAAAAAGAAAGGGATCGAAGGAACAAAAATTACCTATCTCCAGCTCATTGACCATGATAATTGTGCAGGTCTTCCCCCTGCCTTATCTCAATCGTGACCTGTACAAAAGACAAAAAAATCTTGTTAGCTGAAAAATGGGAAAGGAAAACAGAAAGAAAAAACAAAAAGGAAAGAGGGGAATCCACACACTGGGATTCACTGAATTGGAAGGAAACACACCAGTCTCCCGTTGGGATCTTCACTATCTCTCCCCTTCACTCTCTTGATTACTCACTCTGAGATCCAACCACAGGAGAAAAAAAGGAAAAACCTTGCTGGACTCACCCGGTCTCCCTCTCTGCAAACATACACTTTCCTGATTCTCACCTAAAAACGCACACCAAAAGCCTCTTACTCCACACACAGGCACACGCTAAAAGACTCTCTATCCATCGAACCAAGCTTCCTCACTAAAAGAAAATATCACGAAACACTCACAGTCTCTTTGAGATAAACAATTGACAATTTCTCTCTTCTAAAAGAGCCATACCCGAATACACTCCAGACACAATGAATTCATCTCTCTTGGAGAAAAGCTCAAACTCTCTTCCCTCCATCACAAACTCTCCCTTATTCTTAAGGAAACACTCTCCCTAAATAGGCCCTTTGCTTCCTCTCATTTGGGGATTAACTCGAAATCGAAGAGGCGGTCATAAGTTACGATTTCGAAGATTCGGTGATGGGGAGGTTCGATTTTTGAACTGAGTTGTGGGATGGGAAGCAAAAGGACGGATGAGACCAAGAATCCGAGCTTCAAGATGGTGGGGCGACGTGTTCTTGAAATCGAAAGTTTTTTTTTGTCTCTGATTGGGCTAGGTTTACGGGGTTGAAGGTGTTTTCTCGGGGATCGAAGGCCATATTCGAGATCAGGGAGTTCTGGTGCAGCGATGGTAGGTTGGTCTGGCGAAGAGATGGTCTCAAGCGGTCAACAAAGGAGGCGGTGCTGGTTAAGGAAAAGCTAGGGTTCTGGCGCAACTCAAAGAGGAAGAAGAAGTTTGAAACCCTTCAAGGGTTTGTTTCATTTATACCGATCCTTAGATCCGACCCGGAGACCAGCCAGAGACCCAACTCAGGTAAAATTTTTAATCTTTTTCAATTGAGGTTTTAATTCGGTACATCTAAATCCTGTGATTTGTTAATTAATTCACATAAAGCCTGTAAGTTGTTTCCGTGTTCAGTATAGTCCCTGATTTAGGAAATTATCTCTTTTTTAATGCGATTTTGCCCCTAATCTATGATTTTATTTTTGATTTATGCGGCCTAGTCCCTGATTTAAGATTTATTTCCTGATTAAATGCAATTTGGTCCCTGATTTTAGAAATTGATGTTAGAATTGTGCAATTGAGTGCCTAATTTACATTATTGATATTTAATTTAAGAACTTGAAGAGATAAGGAATGAAGCATATGAGAATTCCAGAATCTACAAGGAGAGGACCAAAGCCATACATGACAAAGGAATTTTGCGAAGATCGTTTCATGAAGGTCAAAAGGTTTTGCTATATAACACCAGAGTGAAGCTTTTTCTTGGGAAATTACGAACAAGATGGCGAGGACCTTATGAAGTAATCAAAGTCTATCCTAATGGAGCTGTAGATATTCAGAATCCAGATACCAAGTTCCAGAACAAAGTCAATGGACAAAGGCTCAAGCCTTTCTTCGAGCAAATGCCAACACTTTCCATTGAAGAGATTAAATTGGAAAATCCAATTTATCTTCCAACCAGAGACTGAAGAAAGGGGAAGTCGAGCTAATGACTTTAAACAAGCGCTTATTGGGAGGCAACCCAATATTATTTTTTTTACTAACCCTTAATTTTTTCTTTCTTTTATTTCTTTTCTTTTTAGATTTTCTCATCAAGGAATAGGAAGGCCACCAAAGCAATCAAATGGAGAGCAATTGGAGCTTGGAGCTTACGAATGGAGCTTATGCTGGAAAATAGAGAAGCTTTCTTTAACTCTATCTCCATTTACTTTTTCTTGTTTTGCTTTGATTGAATATTGCTTCTATTGCTTCCTTGATATGAATTAGTTGTTTGTTTTTGTTTTTGATAATGCATTTTTTTTTATCACTCTTAAGATGATCACACTTTTCACACACATGAGTATTCATACATTGAGGACAATGTGAATTTTAAGTGGGGGGGGGGTGAATACTTGATAGGGTTTTTACTTGAATAATTGAGTCATATGATAGTCCTTGTTTGCATGAGAACCTAGGATAGAATTTGATTGTTTTTTATTGATCTTATTTCCCCAATTTTTTGATAAAATTTTCGAAAAAATTGATTTTTGAAGATAAAATTTCGAATTTTCATGCATATTTTGATTAATTGATTTGATTATGATTGATTAATGCTTAGAATTTTAATAATGTTTGATTTATTGATTGAGTTATAGCATGTTGTTTGATTTCTTAGAATTATGTATAATTGAAGTTTGTGATATGATCTTATTTATTAATTGCTTCTATGATTATCTATTTCTAGAACTTATGTTTAATCTTGATTGAAATTATGATTGAGAAAGTATGCCATGGATATATGTCAAGAATAAGTGTGGGGAACTACTTATAAAAAAGGGTAATTAAAAAAAATGTTTTCATAAAAAGAAGTGTTTTCATGATAGAGGAGAAGAGGTATTTTTGTAAATAAAAATAATAATAATAATAAAATCCATTGTGTCACTCTTTTCTTAAACAAAAGGAGTTGGTAACCCTTGGAAAGAGGATAAGAGGCATGAAATTACAAAAATATTGTCCCTCTGAAAAAATAAAAGAAGGAGTCCTTCTAGAGTGCTAGTAGCCTCAAAAATGGGAGTTAGTAACCCCAAATCATGAACACTTCGAGGTTAGTAACCTCAATTTTCTAAAAACAATTACCCTTGAAAATCTATTATAACCCACAATGACTCTTGATTTATATTTATGACATTGCAATCTTTTGAGTAATGGAGAAAGAGAGGAAAACATGAGCTTATAGAAAGAAGTAGTTATAGAAAGTGAAGAATGGTAAGTGATTAAAGCTACTTTGATTATGGCTACTTAAGAATGATGATGCATGTTGTTTCTTGATCTTTGAATTGAGTATTATTATTATTCTTTGTTATTTTGATTTCATGATTGAATTGATTCTTTGATGTATGTATGAATTCAAATTGATTTCTTGAAAAATTGGTTTTTGATTAACTTACACATTGATTTGCTAAGGGACTAGCAAAGTTCAAGTGTGGGGGAAAATATGATCGAGCCAAAAACAACCCTATTTTTATGGCTATTTTACTATGTTTTTGGATCTATATTTATGCTTAAATATATTTTATTTTGTTATTATTTGTGATTTGAGTCTTTATAAGATGTGAAATTGATAATTTGATAATTTTCACTACTTTTAGAGCTATTTTGATGACTTTTTACACAGATATGAGCAAAGTAATTTTGAGTATAGATTTGGAGATTCGAAGTTCGTGTTTGAAGATTTATTGAAGACAATTTGAAGATTTGAAGACCATTGAAGAATAATTTCAAGAGCAAGAATTGAAGAATGGAGTTTTAATTGCGAAGGATTGAAGACAAGTCATGAAGAAGCCCAGAAGCTAAGAAATTTTGGATATTTTATATGGGATAATATTCAGTTCATATATATACTATATATTATTTTTAGTGGCTATGGAAATTACTTAAAGGCCAAATTGAGGATTAATGTGGTGGCTCCTTTTGGCTTTTTTTGGTCTTTTCTCACTTTTCGGGTGACTAAAAAACCCCTCGATGAATTTCCTCCCTTACTTTTCCTGCTGCCCTTTTTTGTAATTTACTATTTTTATATTTATGATTAAGTGTGTTTTAATTACATATTAATTGTGTGTGGATATTAGGATTTACCGGTTCAACTCCTTTGCTGGAATTCCAAAGGACTGATGCTATAAATGTATCTTCAATAATGGTTGATTCATGGGTAAACTATTGACATTCCAGTTCTGTTTTCAAGTGTCTGGTTACATCATTTAACTCTTTCATGGGTAAACTATTAACATTGTAGTTCTGTTTTCCTTTCGTCTTCATTTTTATTTGGGTAGGTTTCTTCTTCCCTAACAGTTCTCTGAATTGGTTTCACATGGACTCCGTTCTGTGCGCCTTAGGATGACATAATCTAAAGTTGAGAGCTTTTACTTCTCACCGCAACATTTTGAGGTAAATCTGGATTTATTTGGATTTATATTATAGTTAGCCAATGCTAAGTACAATGATTTTGTGATGCATTGTGTAAATCACGTATGTTCCTACAAATGCTCTCAACTAATTCAATTTTCCTACGACAACTATACATGCTCCTTGACTACAAAAAATTAGGCATTGCTTATGCAGAAGTCAAATTCTTTCACCTACCCGAGTTCATTATATCAACAAGTGCAATCAAGATTAAAAAATGACCGCATCGTACTATGCTTTTTAGATGATCAACATACATTTCAAGCAACAATTAATATTAACTTTATTTTGATGAATTATTTAGAGATGAAGGAGTAGAATATTAGATTTATTTTGATGAATTACCTAGTGATGGAGTAGAATTTTGATAATGCACTTTTAGAATGAAAGAGATGTCATGTGTTTTGCTTTATATATGCGAATTATTTGTTTCGACGTATGAGTTTCTCCTAAGTGATTAACTTATAGCCAATGCAATATCTTCTTACTAATCGACTTAAACAACTATAAAAAATATAGTTCTAATAAAAAGATGACTACAGCGCAAGCGCAGGCCACCCTGCTTGTAAATCATTAATTGGAATTAAAATCTCAATTAATGACTCCTATATTCAAGGAAATATCCAATATCCCGTAGAGTCCCGATTCTAGTCCTAACAGGATTAGGATTCAGCGCAGTCTTGGTAGAAAAATCATAACTTTCTGCTCAGACCTCCGTTTTAGGCCCGTGAGTAGGTGTTGGAAAGCTAACTCCGAGATCTACAACTTTCCTTTGAAGTCCAAGACCCAGTTCTGTCATCTTCAAGCCAAAAAATGACATCAAAGTCCCTGCACGAATTCAGCAAAATTTCAGGATCCTACTTTGACTTGGATTCTAGTCTAGGAAGACTTTTAATCTAACTTAGAGTCTAAGTTAGACCCAAAAACGTCCTAGACTCCTTTCTTACTTAGACTTGGAGTCTTGGGGGTTATTTCCATTATAAATAGCCACCTTAGGTCTAGGTTTTTGATATATGTAGATCTAGAAATTGTATTTTGAAGAATTGTTGAAGATTTGGAGTAAAAAAGCCTTGGAGCCGCCGCCCCCTCTTCTTCCCATCCATAAGATAAGTTTTTCTTCTTATTTTTTGGATGCTCACTCAATTCATGAGTGAGTAATCCTTTTCTTTTCTCCAATGTAGAATTTAATTGATCTCTTAGACTTATATCATGGTGAGATTTTGTGCTTTTATATGAAAATTGTTAGGGTATCTCTTGATTCTCTGTTTTAATTCTATATTACTTGTTTTGATGGATTGGAGTCGACACTATCTTGTTAAATTAAGTTAACATTAGCTAAATTGAGTCTAGAACTAATACTTCAGATTAAATTGTTTGTAGCAATTGGAGGAGAACTAATACTTCCTTCCAAGAGATTTTGGAATCAATGGGTAAATTATTGCTTGTTGTGCTTGTTCATAAATTACTAGTTCTTAATGCTTTGTTCTTAACAAATCTCTAAGCCCTAATAAGGAAATTGGTTGTTATGAATAAAAGCGATAAATTAAGCTGGAAAATAGACCTTTTATCTAATTTGGTAATTTCGGATTTAATTCCAAACAAGCTATCCAATGTTCTCATAATTTTTAGATATCAATGATCCATGTTATTTTTGTCAAGAGGGGTATTAATTCTATGTTGGAGGGTTTTCTTAATTATTTTCTCAATTTATTCACTGCTTTCTGATTAATTGTTTTCTTTAATTTTCTTGATTGCTTTCTTAGATAATTTTAATTGTTAGTTTGATTTGATTTAATTCTACTTTCAAAATCCTCTTTATTTTATTTGTTTGCTTAAAGAAAAAGAATAATAATCTATCTCTCTGTGGATTCGACCCCTACTTGCCCTAGCTTTTTTTAGTTAGTAATTGTTGGGATTATTTAGTGATTTGCTAACGACCGATCAATCAACGACTGATCACTTTCTCTTTGCTTTGGAGGTTTCTCCTTTTACCATTTTTTCTCAACAGATGAGTTAAAAAAAAAAGATTTGAGGGTGTATGAATGTATGAGATAAACCAGAATTTTTGAGAGGTTGTGAGAGGAGAGATAAAGGCAGATTAGGGTTTCTGAAAGGATGAAATAGAAGAGGAGAGTTTAAATATAGGAGGAATTTTTGGAAAGAGAAAGAGTTTTTCGGGAAGAGGAAGGAGTAAGTAAATCTTTTTAGATTTCGAAGTGACTTTACCCAATAAGGATAAAATAAACTTTTGAAATTCAAAAACTGTACTGACACGAAAAGGACGCGTCAAGCACGTAAAGCAAAAGACTGAAAAGGCGTGTCAGATGGCAAAAATCCAACATGTTTTCGTGTATGTGTATGCATGTATGTTTGGACATCAAATGTTACTAGAATCTATCATGCCAAGCTCATGCCTAATTCTACTAAAATGCTCATCACAAAGAGGTTTAGTAAAGATATCAACAAGTTGTTTAAGGGTACTAACAAACTCAATTTTGATGTCGCGTTTTTGCATATGATCACGGATGAAATGATATTGAATCTCAATATGCTTGGTTCGTGAATGTTGTACAAGATTCTTTGTGATATTGATCGCACTAGTGTTATCACAGTAAAGTGGCACTACCATCATGGTGATTCCAAAATCTCTAAGTTGGTGCATAATCCATATCAATTGGGCACATCAACTTCCAGCAGCTAGGTACTCTGCTTCAGCAGTTGACAATGCTACAGAGTTCTGCTTCTTGCTCAACCATGACACTAGCATTTGTCCAAGAAACTGACAAGTGCCACTAGTGCATTTTCTGTCTGTTTTGCTACCTACAAAGTCAGCATCAGAATAACCTGCAAAATCTAGAAGGGATCCTTTTGGATACCATAGGCCTAAGTCAGTGGTTCCATGAAGGTACCTAAAGATCCTTTTCACACCAATAAGGTGAGATTCTCTTGGACAAGATTGAAAATGAGCACAAAGACAAACACTAAAGAGTATATCAGGCCTACTAGCAGTGAGATAGAGTAGGGAGCCAATCATGCCTCGATAGAGTTTCTGATCAACTACCTTACCTTTCTCATCAAAATCTGATTTAGTGCCTGTGGCCATTGGTGTCTTCACTGGTTTGTAGTCTTCCATGCCAAATTTCTTTAACATCTCCTTTGTATACTTGGACTGACTAATGAAGATACCGTCTGAGCATTGTTTGATTTAAAGTCCTACGAAGAAGTTGAGTTCTCCCATCATGCTCATCTCGAATTCTCCCTGCATTCTCCCTGCATTCCTTTGTGTACTTACACAAACTTTCATTAGTGGCACCAAAGATAATGTCATGAACATAAATTTGAACAATAAGGAAATCAGACTTTTTCTTTTTAATAAAAAGAGTAGCATTTATACTTCCCCTTGTTAACCCTTTGTCCAGGAGAAATTTAGATAATCTTTCATACCATGCCCGTGGTGCTTGTTTGAGTCCATAGAGAGCTTTGTGAAGTCTGTATACGTAGTCAGGGTGTTTGCTGTCTTCAAAGCCAGGTGGCTGTTCCAAATATACCTCTTCCTGAATGTGACCATTGAGGAAGGCACTCTTCACATCCATTTGATAAAACTTGAAGTCCATGTAGCATGCAAAGGCAAGAAGGACTCTAATTGCTGGAAGTCTTGCTACAGGAGCAAAAGTCTCATCATAATCAATTCCTTCTTCTTGATTGTAACCTTTTGCAACCAATCTAGCTTTGTTCCTTACAACTCTGCCACTCTCATCAAGCTTGTTCCTAAATATCCACTTTGTGCCTGCGATTGGATGATCTGTTGGTGGTGGCACTAATGTCCACACCTTGTTCCTTTCGAATTGTTTCAACTCCTCTTGCATTGCAATCATCCAGCTTTCTTCTTTTTCAGCATCTTCAAATGCTTTTAGCTCAGTTTGGGATATAAAGGCAGCATACTCACATACTTCTCTTAAAGCTCCTCTTATTCCCACACCTTCATTTGGATTTCCAATGATCAAAGTAGGAGGATGACTCTTTCCATATCTCCATGCCTTGGGAGATCCTCATGTTGTTGCTCTTGTCTCTGAAGACTTTCAATTGGGGGATCAGTAATGATTTCTTTAGTGGCTTTCTCATTAGTGTCAACAGTGGTAATCGTCGTCTCATTAATACATGCATCATCATCATCTTGCACAACCTTTCTCGGTGCACTATCAGTCTCATCAAAAAGAATATGAAAAGACTCTTCAACCACTAAGGATGTTTTGTTAAACACTCTATATGCTTTGAAGTTCAAAGCATATCCAAGAAAAATAGCTCCATCACTATGAGCATCAAACTTGCCAATGGCGTGTTTGCCATTGTTATGAATAAAACATTCGCAACCAAAACTCCTACAGTGAGAAATATTGGGCTTTCTGCCTTTATAAAGTTCATAAGGTGTGTTTGAAATAATAGGTCTAATTGAAACACGGTTTAAAACATAGGCAGCTGTGTTAGTGGCTTCAGCCCAGAAATATTTTGGAAGATTGTTCTCATAAAGCATAGTTCGAGCCATGTCTTTTAAAATTTTGTTCTTCCTTTCCACCACTCCATTTTGTTGTGGTATTCTAGGAGTAGAAAAGTTCTGTTGAAAACCATTTTCATTACAAAAATCCTCAAAGACATGACTATCAAACTCACCACCATGGTTACTTCTAACACTTATAATAGTGAAGCCTTTTTCATTTTATACTCTCTTGCAGTGATTAGCAAAAACATCAATAGCTTCATCTTTATGACTAAGGAAATAGACCCAGGTAAATCTAGAAAAGTCATCAACTATGACAAACCCATAAGATTTACCTCCCATGGTAGTGACATCAATGGGGCCAAACAAGTCTAGATGCAGCAATTGATCAGTCGTCAATGAATCACAAAAAAAATCCCAACAATTACTAACTAAAAATAGCTAGGGCAAGTAGGGGTCGAACCCACAGAGATATAGGTTATTATTCTTTTTCTAATTAATTAACTTAAAAGAAAACAAGTGAAATAAAGAGAATTTTGAAAGTGGAACTAAATTTAATCAAACAAACAATAAAAACTAACTAAGAAAGCAATCAAGATAAAGAAAACAATCAATCAGAAAGCAGTGAATAAATTGAGAAAATAATTAAGAAAACCCTCCAACATAGAATTAATATCCCTCTTGACAAAAATAACATGGATCATTGATATCTAAAAATTATGAAAACATTGGATAACTTGTTTGGAATTAAATCTGAAATTACCAAATTAGATAAAAGGTCTCTTTTTCAGCTTATTTATCCCTTTTATTCATAACAATCAATTTCCTTATTATGGCTTAGAGATTTGTTAAGAACAAAGTATTAAGAACTAGTAATTTATGAACAAGCACAACAAGCAATAATTTACCCATTGATTCTTAAATCTCTTCGAAGGAAGTATTAGTTCTCCTTCAATTGCCACAAACAATTAAATCTGAAGTATTAGTTCTAGACTCAATTTAGCTAATGTTAACTTAATTTATCAAGATAGTGTCGACACCAATCCATCAAAACAAGCAACATAGGATTAAAACATTGATTTAAGAAATACCCAAAACAATTTTCATAAATAAGCACAAAATCTCACCATGATATAAGTCAAGAGATCAATTAAATTCTACATTCGAGAAAAGAAAAGGATTACTCACTCATGAATTGAGTGATCATCCAAAGAAAAGAAGAAGAAAACTTATCTAAAGTACACAGGATTCATAATGTCATAAGATCAAAGGCAGAATCAATAATTTAGTGGCCAAATGGAATAACCAATTTCAGCAAATAAAATGATCAAATGCAATAGATAAAGACTTTACAAAGGAAGGTCAGGAAGGGCATTGAGGGTCGAGGTTGCTGAGATGGCATATGGTTGAAAAGTCCAACTGCCAACTCAGCAAATGATAGAACCTACAAGGAAATAAGAACACATGAGGAGAGTTTGCAGTAAAAGAATAAAAGGGAAATAAACAAAAGTTAAAAATGTGAAAAAGGATGCAACTCATCGAGTTAACACTGAGTTGGAAACCAACTCAGCAAAGATCAAACTCGCAAGGAAGAGGACAAACCAGAGTTAACTCAACAACAAATAAAATGGCTCAGGAAAAATTCCAGATAATATAGGGATAAGGAATAGTAGTTGTGTAGCTTACCACCAACTCAGCAACAGAATACACCTGCATATAGAATCAGAGTTAGTAAATGGAAAATAGAAGAAAATAAAAACAAAAAAGTAATGAAAAGGGAAGAGGATTTACCAGGGATCATTACTACCAGCACCTCATTCATATCTCTTGAAGGTCGGAGTTCACCAACTTAGAACAAAAGAAGACAGAAGGGAGTAGTTGGAATCCCTCCCTTGTTTGGATTAGATTTTTTAATTTTAGGAGGGAAAGGGAAGGATGCTAGAATTCCTCTGTTTCCCCTCTAATACCCCATTTTGCTTTCCTCCCAAATTGGGGGGTTTTGAGGGGAAAGGAAACTCTTTTTAATTTATTAAATATCTAAAATATCCCTGTAGCTTTTAACAAATATCAGCAAAATCAACTATACATACCTAGTCTTCTACTTGATTTCAAACATCCAAATTTCTTCCCACTCCAACCCACCGCCTCTCTCATCTCTCATCCCTGGTATGCTTTCTAATGGAGAAGATTTTTCTTTTATTTTTTACTACTAAGCAATGACGAGTTTGAGGTTTTTCAAAACATAACAAAGGTTATTATTGGTAATAAATGATATATTAAATCCTTTCCATTCCTTTCCACTGCTTAACCAAACAAATGGTATGGTGATTCTTTCATTTCCTCTCCCTAACTAATTTTTAACAATCCAAACAAGAAAATCTATATCCTTTCTTTTCTTTTAAAAAACGTCTTTTCCCTTTCATTTCGTTTCCTTTAATGATTTGAATCCAAACATAGTGTTAGGGTTGGGAAAAAACACCCTTTAAATACCATCATTTCACCCTCATCAGTACGGATTGGAGAGGAGAGAAACTCATTAGAGAGAGAAGAGCAAGAGTTAGAGAGAGAAAAGCTCGAATCACTCTAGGGTTCTTGAAAACCAAATTTGGGGATTTTTGATTGAGGAAACCGTACCTGAAACTGAACTGTATGATCAATAGAGAGAGAAGAGTAGAACAAAACCCCAAAGTTTTAGGCCTTTCCGATAGTGGAATCACCGGAGATAGAACATCCAAGGTTCGGGTCGACAACAAAGCTTCGAAAGTTCAAAGCTTTCTGTTCATCGAAGGTCGCGGCAAGCTTGGGGTGAAGAATCGAGCTAACGAAGCCATGGAGGGTGCTGGTTCGTGGGGTTGCAGAGAAGATAATGCTAAGGCAACGAGGAAGAAGGTGCATGTCGAGGAAGAAGAAGAAGTGAGGAAAAGAAGAGGGCTTTGGAAAAAAAAGGCTAATTAGGGATTAAATGGTGCCGTTTAGTGAACAAGATTATAGCTTTTGTGAGCCTTCTTTCCCTTTACTTTGATTGACCCCTTTTTCTTTAGTTTTGGTTTTGAGTTGATGCAATTTGGGATTTGGATATTGTTGTAGTATCAATTTAAGGCCTCTTTTCATCTCCCTTTTCATGAACAAGGTTGATTTAAGCTTTTAAAGCTTTAGCAATTATTGTCATTGAAGAATAAAATTAAAAAGATTTTAACTTGTTAAGTTTCAAGGATGAAATCTTTAATAATGTTATTAAATATTTTTAAGTTAACAAACTATTTTTTTTTTAGGAAAAAATTATTTTCATTTCTTTGTTTAAAGAGATTGGAATTACAAACACACAGGAAGTCCCGTACACCGCTACATGATTAGCTACATTACCGAAATGCAAATCTATGAGCCAACAAACCCATTTCCCAACAAACAAACCCAGTGAAATCTCATTAAAATTCAAATAAATCTCTATGCCCAAACATCTAAATGAGAATTCAACCCAAACTAGAAACTACACTATAAATAAAGGGAAAATTTCAAAAAGGGGTGATCTATTAGGAATTTTTATTAATTGGTACCATGAAAGTTAATAATTATTACTAAGTAAATCTTAAGTTATGAAATTTGTAAAAAGGAACTTGCAATTACTAATATAACCTTTTTACTGTTTGGATATAGTATATATTTATAAGTTAGCAATTCTTTTCCTTCGGCCAGATTTTTTTCCTTTTTTTTTTTTGTTTGCCAAAGATCTTTTCCCCAATTGAAAAATCCTTAAACTCCAAAAAAATTCAAACCTAGCTAACAATCAATCCATGGCAGTTCTTCTCTCCTCAGCATGATAAATCGAATAGGAAAAATGGGGAAATTGACTTTGATAAAAACATGGCCAAGCTTTTTAATGGTGGTTTGGTTGTGGGCATGTAATAAACTTAAACTCTTTTCAATTCATATTATTTTGTAAATAAATTTATCATCTTGCAATATAGAAAGGGTAGATTATACATTCTAAGAAATTCCACCTTTTTTTTAATACCCAACAAGAGGCAAAGAGAGGAGATAGGGAGGGGAGAATAAAGTTTTTTAGAAAAAGGCTAAGGTAACAATTTAACAGTGAGGATCTAAACGTAATTACAATTTCCTTCTTACAAATTTTGTAACTTAGGATTTACTTGGTAATAATTATTAACTTTCATTGTACCAATTAATAAAAATTTCTAGTAGACCACCCTTATTTGAAATTTTCCCATAAATAAACTACCTACCTACCAAATACACACACAAGCAAATTACAAACAAACTCACATTCCGTGACACTTGAACACAAGACCCCATAGTCTAGGTAGGCTGGAACTAAGAGTCCAATACTCTACCACCAGGCCAAATGCCTGATGGCTAACAAACTAATTTGCATAATAAGAAATTAAGTTTGATTTAAGCTTTTAAAGCTTTAACAACCAATTTCATGGAAGAATTAACTAAAAAGATAATAACTTGTAAAATTTCAAAGTTGGAATTTCAATAAAGTAAATCTTTTTAAATTAAGAAATTTACTTTCAAGAATAAAGTTGAAATCTTTAGGTTAAGGGTACTCGAATGAAAAAGATGACCTTTCAGTATTAATGTTTGGATTTTTGGGTTAAAGTTAACTTGGAAATTGATTCTTTATTCAAAGTTTTTTATTTTTAGGTTAAAGTTAACTTGAAAATTAAAATCTTTAGTACAAAGGTTGGATCTTTGATTCAAAGATGCAAGTTTTAGGGACCTAATTCAAAGTTGAGATCTTGGTTCAAAGTTAATTACTTTAACTAAAATTTGACAAGATGACATTTATTTGATTCAATACTAGGTAAGGTTTGAATCTTAAAACTTTCTTAAATTTAATTGAGTTGATTATACTTTAAGAATAAATCCTTTTTGGGAATCTTCATAATTCATTTGATAGATTTGAGTTCAAGGTTAAGTAACCTAAAACTTAATATTTAATTAAGCAATTACAATCTTTAGTTGATAAATGTTGGTAATTTTCATAATTTATGTAAGATTTAAGTGAATCTTTAATTGAATTTGAAACTAAGGTTAAGTAACCTAAAATTTAAGGTTTAATTAAGTAATTACAACCTTTAGTTAATAAATTTGGGAATTTTCATAATTCATTTAAGATTTAAGTGAATCTTTAATTGAATTTGAAATTAAGATTAAGTAACCCAAACCTTTAGGTTTAATTAAGTGATTAAAACCTATAATTAATAAACTTTGGGAAACTTTCATAATTCTTTTAAGATTAAATAAATCATTAATTGAATTTGATAAGTTTGGAATTAGAGTTAAGTAACTCTAGTCTTTAGAGATTGAACCTTTAGGTAATTATTCATGGTTAAATTCATAATATACTTAAGATTTAAGTAAGTCTTTCAGTAATTTTGTGATTAAGCCAATATTTACTTTAAATGGCTAAATAGTTAGTCAAAGTTGATTAAGCTAGGATTTGGCCAAACATTTGCATACATCATGCCACCTTGCAGTTGAAAAATGTATTAACTTCGGTCTTTCGCTATAATGAGAGATTTCTCGGGTAATTGTACTCGGGTACAAATTCTCGGGAATCTTTCTAGACCGGCCACTTTGTAAATACCCTGAGACAATGCATGAGAAGGTTTTACGGAGTCGATTTTGGGTAGACAATCATTAATGCATAACTAAAATCAACCTCTCATGCAATTTAACTGTCATTTATGCAAAGTTTCTTAATAAAAGTCAGTAAACGGTTGTTTCGACTATGACGGGTCAGTCCTGATAAATGTACTCGGGTTCAAATTTCAAGGCTTACTCCGAGATTGGGTCATTTTTTAGATACCCACACAATGCATGGGAAGGGTTTCAAAGTTGAATCCAAGGAAACTCCCTTTCACTGACAAACTAAAACCGATCGGTCCATGCATCATATGCATTCAGGATAGTTAAGAAACCAATCTAATGAAAAAGGAAGTAGGTAAATAGTAAGTCAGTATGTGGTATAATAAGGAACAATCAGATAAGTCGATAATGATTAGCTTAGTTCAGGGCAATTAAGTTTATAGTAGACCTTAATGCAAAGATAGGAATCAAAAGCAACCCCTTAGTTAGACCAATTAGATCGAGTTTCAGAGGTACTGTCTTTGACAGGTGTCCACGGCTGCTAATCCATCCCCGGATGTAATTGACTCCCGAATTTAGCTCTGGTAAAGTAGATCAGGCCCTATGTTAGCCGGGTTCATCGCAAGGATGGACTTAGATAACCGAATGAGGTCAATAGGTGACTAATAACACCATAAAAAAAAGTTAGTGGCGAATCCTGTCTCCCCCATCACACCTTAAGTCGGAAAGTCATGGGCCCGCGCGCGCAACACTGTGACACATGGGAATCGAGATTATCAAAATTTCATAGTGTGGTTATCAAAATTTCATATGAAAGTTATCAAAATTTTATAATGTGGTTATCAAAATTTCATATGAAAGTGATCAAAATTTTATAATGTGGTTATCAAAATTTCATAAGGATATTTAATTTAAATACGTTGGGTCACATGCAACATATAGGAAAGTGAGACAAGGAGTTTGAGGAGTGAAAGACTTGTTTTCATTTATGTTTATGTTGAGTATATATAGACAAGGTGTTTACAGGTAAGATTACAATCGGATTGCAAAATCATAACAATAATTCTAAATTCAAAAGTGCATTGAATTGGTCAAGAGTATGGGATAAAACGTTATCCCTATATACAAATCGAATTCTCTCTGGCGCGGATTGCAGTGGTTAACTCACGATACTCGTAGCCAAGTCCTCGGAGAATGCGGAGGACCAAATCATCGTCATCAATCGGTGATCCAGCAAGTCTACATTCATCAGCAATATGTTTCATTGTGTGAAGATATTCACCAACAGGCTTGGTGTCACGTCTAGTAGAAGAAAGTTTGTCTTTGAGATCCATAATGCGGGATCGAGTCTTATTGGCATACATCTTGATCAATTTTGCCCTAGCCTCCATGGAAGTGGTTGAGGCGGCAATAAATGGCAGAATATTTTCAGAGGTGGTTGCGAAAATAACAAGCAAAATGAGCTTGTCTTGGCGCATCCAAAAGGAATACGCCGGATTAGGGACCTTTCGTCCATCTTTCTCCAATTCTGAAGCCAGAGCCGGTAAGGAACCATCGACATATCCGACGAGATCATAGCCGAATAATAGCGCATCAAATTGCGCTCGCCACGAAGAGAAATTGGTGGCAGTGAGTTTGACTGGCAACTGAGTTGTTGCATTAACAGCAATGGGTTGAGCGGAAGAGGTGGTGGAAGCGGCCATGACAGATTAGGATCGAGGCTTGTTTAAAGCAAGGAAGAGTCTGATACCATATAGGAAAGTGAGACAAAGAGTTTGAGGTGTGAAAGTCTTGTTTTCATTTATGTTTATGTTGAGTATATATAAATAAGGTGTTTATAGGTAAGATTACAATCGAATTACAAAACCATAACAATAATTCTAAATTCAAAAGTGCATTGAATTGGTCAAGAGTATGGGATAAAACGTTATCCCTCTATACAACACAAGTGAAAACTAAACTAATTGTCTATAAATATACATACAATAAATAAATATCAAGATAGAGAATATTGGAATTAATGAAATCCTTTTCAATTCATTGAAGATGCTCATATTTTGGAGGGGGAGATTCTATCTTTAATCACACTACTATATCTAAATGGATGGTGAGTGTTGAATATTAGTTTTATCAATCTTTTATATAATATATATATATATATAATTTTTAACACATAGAAAATTTATTGAAGATCCCAATTATCATTTGATGAAGTTCAAGATAACTATTCTATTTTTTGTCTTTTTTCCTTTTAGTTTAATAGTTTTAACATGTCAATTTTTAAGCACAGATTCTACGAGTGTCTTCACATGTAAACCTTGGTAAAAAAAAACATGTGTATATGATTTTCAACACTTAGCAAATTTAATAAAGATTCAAATAAACTTTTGATGAAAATCGAGATAACTACTTCATTTTTGTATTTTTTTTTCTTATGTATTTAAAGTTCTATTTTTAAACGCAGGTTAAGTAGGCATTTTCACATGTAAAGTCGTATCCAAATTGGAAAAAAAAAATGTCTGCACTGCAAGCGCCTAAGACACTTGGACTATTTATTAAATTATCTTCTTTTCTAACAATAGAGTTGCTTATAGTTTAGTACTCCAAACTCAAGTAACCTTTGGCATTTCTTTTCTTTTTTGTGGGTGAGGGAAAGAGAGATAGGAACTTGAATGCTCTAAGTGTATATATGAATCTTTGATGTTTGTTTAAAGTCCCAAAAACTACTTTGCTAGTAAAGCAAAATGCTTAGAATGAATAAATTCTTTACAGCCCAAGGCCATAAAGTATTGCAATATTATTCTAACTTTGCTAGAATAGTATCTCCTAGTTTACAATGCAACCAAAACTTAATAGCAACTTGACATTACCTTTTTTCTGTTCTCAATATTGAAACAATACATGGAATTCATATGTAAAACAACCACAAAAAATGAAAAAGCAATAGGGATTGATGAGAATCTTAGTTTAAGTTTCAGTAAAATGATTGCAAGTTTTTGTTTTGGAAATTCAAAGCATATAAACAAAATTATCAATAACCAATTAAGGATCAAATTCAAAGAACATCTTTTCGAGGGAAAACCCCTTTTTTGAGGAGGGGGGG
>AWUE01023922.1:0-30637 GCA_001974825.2 Corchorus olitorius
TTTTGATGTTGTTTACTGAACGATTTTGAATGATTGAGTTTTGAAAGTTTGAAGGTTGAGAGAATTTGAGAGAATTGAAAATTTTGAAGTTTAAAGAAAATAAAGTAAAGGGCAAAATAGTCCAAAGGGGGCGGTGGCTAGTAAAAGGGGGCGGTATTTAGTAATACCCTAAAAAAATTGGGATTTTTGTGTTTAAATGGGCTTGGCTATCCCAAATTTGCCCTTAACATCTCTTCTTCCTTAATTAGCGGATCTCCATTCTTCTCTGAGGTCTCGTTTCTGCCTTTGAATTCTTCTTTAGTCGTGACATATTAAATTTCCACTATAATTTCCACTGAATTGAATTTAATCACCGAAAGGCAACCTCCTTGCTCAACAATTTAATCACCGAAAGGCATCTTTTCGTTTAATTCACGCTAACTTCACTTGTTCTTCTCTCTCCTTTTTTACTCCATCAGGAATTGACAATTGACAGTGAATTTTTTGTTATAAACTTTTATTTGCTTCGGGTTCTGGTGAGTTTCAAATGAAACTACACTTACTGAAAGTGTTCCAATGGTTCGATCCTGACTTAATGGTTCGATCTCAATGGTTCGATCCTGACTTAATGAAGCACTATTTGGATCGCATTGAAAATCGAACCAAACAGAAAGTATTGCTTTGATCATGCATTTAAATTAAACTTCTTCTTTTGAAGCTTGATGCTTAAATGCTTTGTAGTTTTTGTAAATGGAAACTTCTAATTCTGATTTTGATACAGAACCTTAGTATGGAGAAGTCAATCGTGCTTATGATGAATTTAAAATTTGAAGCTATTATTTTTATGATAATTGATATTTAAATGCTATCCTTTTATCTATTAGTCATTTCCATTTTATATATTAAAAAACATTTTTAAATTAAAGCCATAATTGTTATATATATATTTTTTCCTTGTAAAATTTCATGCTGAAGTGTATTAATACTTTCTTTTGACCTTTTCCATAGTAAGTATAGATATGAGTAGCAAAAAAAAGAAGAATGTGCAGCAGATTATTGAGTCAACATGCAGATTAACCACTGTTTTTCATTCACCTTTTAACAATGAATCCTATTTGAATGTTCTGTTTTATGTTTTGCTTCGATGTAGGTACAATAGCATCTTCTCTGGACCCAAATATTCTTGTAGAGGTTCTATACTTTTTCATATCTGATGAGGTATTAATATTGAATTATTAAGTTGTCTACATTGTTAGATTGATATATTTAATCCAGCCCATGAATCCTCTGTTTTTCCCTGTTCAGACCAATATACATGCTTCTTTCTTTACACAAAATCACCTCTTGACTATTCTCGATTAACTGTTCTGCATTTCACTATGTAGATTGCAGACTATTTACAAAGTGGTGCTTCTCCTGAGGCGTTTATTGTTGGTCGAGAGAAAGAATTTCAGCCAATACAATGACATGTATGGATATGTATGGACTAGAGCATATTCTTGTGGTAAGTCATAATGGTAAGGTTCAAGAGGTCTGGTTCAAGACCTCAACTTGACCTTAGCAAGGCTGCAATCCAAGGCAACTCTGAAGAAAAGGATCCTACCATTTTGTTGCCTAATCAATTTGATGATATTTCTCATTTGGCTCTTGATGAGGTATGTTAATTTTTCTAATATTTCAACCTCTTTTAAGTTCTAGTATGAATTATCATGGAACTACTAGGGAGAGAAGATTGATAATATTTATACCTAACACATGTTGATTTGGCAGCAGTGGAGATGTTATCAATGATTCAGTTTCAACTATTATCATGTAAGAGTTTCTTATAACTTTATTGGCAAATAAGTTATGCAAATTTGTAAGAGTAATAGAAAATTTTATGTTTCTTTGAATGTTAATATAGCTTAGTTAATTAGGGTACAAAATGTTGAGGTACATATTTGACATGGTTTCTTAAGCCAAGATAATGCTCAGAAAAATTAGATAGATGATTTTAATTTCTTTTGTTTATATTGAATGCTCACCTTTCACCTTCTTTTAAAAATTTTTATTTTAAAAAGGTTATAGGTTTAAGAAATAATTCACCTCAAATGTTTTACAGAATGCTCAACACTTTTCTAAGGAAACAATACTGCCATTTGTCACAGCAGAAAAGAAGTTTAAAGAGTTGGTGATTTCTTAACTCCCTTTCATTAAGTTCTTACCTTTTCAAACTTTGTATTAGAAGGAATTGATCATTCTTGCATCCAGCATAGAATATTGTTTTGGTAGAACCCCTGTTGACAGGCCCATCATTCGTATGGTTGCTGCCCACTGGAATGAGGATGAGTCTTCACATATCTCGCCCAAGTGGTGGGATGGGAATGGCATCCCGAATTCAACTAAGAAATACAAGGAGGTAAATTATGTTTTTGACATTTTCTTCTTGCAGTTTAGAACTTTTGTAACTTCGGATATCCCAGGAATTAACCAAACAAATAATTAAAGCGGAAACAATAAAGCAAAATTTTCTTGTGGACCTATGCCACAAATCTACACTATCAAATCAATCAATTACAATCAACAATCATAACAATCTCTCTAGCAAACTCTCAATCTAATCAACCCAACATGGGTGATTCTCTCACAACAACCTAAAGCTATCTTAGCTTTTTCTCACAACAATACAACTCTTTCTATCTCACACACACAAAAATCTAAACAGAAACTGTTTATTTATACTAACACAAACTTGGACTCCAAGAATCCCTTTCCTATTAGGATTCTTGTCCACCAATTAAAAATCTTGAAAAATCCTAATCCAAATCTAAATAGGAATTGGGTAAAAAATCCTAACAATCTCCACCTTGACTCAAATTCCTTCATCAAAATTTAATTGCTCCACCCTTTAACCAAATCCACAAAAGTGACTTTCTTCTTTGTTGGCAAATCCACATCCTTCTTCTCAATTTGATGTGAAGATACCGATCCATCTCCTCTAATTGTGCTTCCAATCAACTCATACAAATTATTCGAATTCTTCACTCCTTTCATCACAATCATCGAACCTTTGGTGATCTTCAAGCCTCCACCTCGGCAAGAATATCCGTAACCCAAGCTATCCAACTTTCCAAGCGAAATCAGATTCCTTGTAAAGTTTGGAACATACCTTACATTCCCAAGCATCTTGACACTTCCATCATGCAGACGAAGTTTCACACTCCCAATGCCTTCAATTTCTTCTTCACCATTATTAGCCATGTAAACAGACTTTTCACACATCTCAAGCTTCGAAAACCATTCTCGCTTTGTGCAAAAATGTTCAGAACAAGCAGAATCAAACACCCACATATCTCTAGTGTCTTTCTTTTCTTCTTACACCATCAAAACAACAGTTTCTTCATCAGAATATTCCTCACTATCAGCAGCAGCAACATTAACACCACCCTTATTCTTTTCTTTAGATTTCATGAATTCCCCCAAATCTTCCTTTAACTTCTTGCAATAGGCTTTTATGTGCCCCATCTCATGACAATAATAACACTCCTTATTACTGAAATCAACCCTTGGCCTCGAACTTGATCTTCCTCTTTCATTGAATCTACTCCTCGATCTTACATCAATCTTATCTTTTCCATAAGTTCTTCCACGCTCCACCGTGAGAGCACCATTCTCTTCATCTTTATTTTCAGTCTCTTTCAATCTATCATACTCAAAAATTGCAGAAGTCACATTTTTCAAGCTCAGGGTTTTCCTACCAACCATCAAAGCTCTAGACACAGGATCATACCTGTCGGTAAGAGAATTAATCAACAAAACTGCTTTATCAACCTCTTTCATGACTTCATCAACACTTGCCAGCTGAGTAACCAATCTATTGAACTCGTTTAGGTGTGCCCTTAAACTTGTTCCTGCTTTCATCTTCAACCCAAATAATTCTCTCTTCAAACACAACTTGTTAGTAATCGATTTTGACATATAAATCGATTCCAATTTATCCATCAACTCCTTTGGGGTTTTTACATCTAACACATCATACTTAATTTCAGTAGCAAGGGACAAACGAATTGTATTTACTGCTTTTCGTTGAATATCTCGCCACCTATTCTCATTCATCGTTGCAGGCTTATCAGCTTCAAGCGCATCTCCCAATCCTTGTTGTACTAACACATCTGTTACCGTACTCTGCCACATCTGAAAACTGTTTGTTCCATTAAACTTCTCGATCTCAAACTTCAAAGCTGATCCGCTGCTTTCTGTCATCTCTAATCAACCAGGCTCTGATACCACTTGTTGTAACTTCGGATATCCCAGAAATTAACCAAACAAATAATTAAAGCGGAAACAACAAAGCAAAATTTTCTTGTGGACCTATTCCACAAATCTGCATTATCAAATCAATCAATTACAATCAACAATCAGAACAATCTCTCTAGCAAACTCTCAATCTAATCAATCCAACATGGGTGATTCTCTCACAACAACCTAAAGCATCTTAGCTTTCTCTCACAACAATACAACTCTTTCTATCTCACACACAAAAATCTAAACAGAAACTGTTTATTTATACTAACACAAACTTGGACTCCAAGAATCCCTTTCCTATTAGGATTCTTGTCCACCAATTAAAAATCTAGAAAAATGCTAATCCAAATCAAAGTAGGAATTGGGTCAAAAATCCTAACAAGAACTGTGCTTGATAAATGCTTGTCCTGTTTTCAGGATCAGAAAGTGAGTTGGCATGCAACACCATTTGAAGAGAGACTGAAAAAGGCACTGTCTGGACAACTTGGCACTCTCAGGGGTAGTTTTTCAACCCTTTGAAGAGGTCAAGAAGGCAGAACTTGAATTTCCAATTATTCCCCAGGTTTCACTTGCTCGCCAGAAATATGAAGATGAATTTAACAGTGCCAAACAATGTGTTCAAATGATTAAAATGAATTATTATTCTTATTTTTTTTCCTAATTTATTTGATAGAATGCTTTCATGGTATTATATGGCTTGTTACCGTACTGTAATCTAACTATTTGAGATTTTAGAGAATTTCATAATTATAATAATAGAAAAAAGGTTTCATTATTTTTTTTAAATTATCATTACTTTTTGGAAGCATTTAAATATTGATTTTATTGGATACCACTGTGTTTCTATAAATGACTTTTAGAAACACTTTTAAAATGTTTTATTTTATATGTTCTAATAACATTTGTTAAATGTTTTAAAAAGGTCTATGCGCTTCTATAAATGACCTTTAGAAGCACTAAAAATGTGTTATATATCATATGATTTGATAACACTTTGAAAAATGTTTTAGAAAAGTGTATAAGCGTGGTTATACATGATAATTAACAACATTCTTTAAAGTAATGCCATAGGCATGTAAAAGTGTTTTTATAGAAAAAAGTCGACGGTGGTAGATAAAACGCATGAAAAAGTGTTGCCTTTGCTCTAAAAAACATTTTTTCTACTTTTTACAGCACAATCCAAGTGTTGCTATAGGCCTGTTTTGGTGTAGTGGATCATGAACAACTCATATGCTTCATCTAACAGTCCTTCTCTACAAAGTCCCTAATCCCTTGATCATAATGTTAAATGTAGGAACATCAGGCTTTACCTGACTGAGAAAGATTTAAGAAAATATTTCCCTAGCAATTCCAAACTTCCCTGCTTCAATCATCCCATTAATTAGGATATTATAATGAAAAATGCAAGTTTGAAACCCACTGTTTTGGATTGCTTGAAACAGTTCTGACGCCTCTTTGATCTTACCATGCTTGCAAAAGCCATCAAGAAAAATGGAATAGGTCATCAGATTTGGGACATGTCCAGAGTCACACATCATCCTGAAAAGTTGTTGTGCAGCAGAAAGTTTACCTACTTTATACATGCCTTGTATGAGAGTGTTGTATGTGCCTGTATTAGGGGCTGATCCCTTTTGTGACATTTCATGAAATAGTTTCATTGCTTCATCTAATCTCTTAGTCTTGCAGTAACCATTGATCATGATGTTATAACTAATTACACTGGGTGCACAAGCCTCCCTAATCATCAAATCCAATACTCTTATAGCTTCATTCATGTTGTTTCGCAAACAATGACCATCAATCAATGAACCATATGTGACAACATCAAGCTCTAATCCTTGTTTTTGGTCATTTGGGCAACAAAACCTTGAGCTTCAGAAACCATCCCCTCCTTACAAAGGGTACCAACAAAGGTATTATATGTGACAACATTAGGTGTAATATTGGTAGCCATCAATTCATCCAGAAATCTCATTGCCTCCTTCAACTGATCCAAATTACACATAGCATGGATTAAACAATTATAAGTAAAAATGTCTGGTGTAGTGCCCTTACCCTTCATTTCGGTGAAGAATCAAAAGCCTCAGTTAACAGCTTGTCCTTGCAGAGGTTGTCAATGACAGTGGTGTATGCTACTACATTTGGTGGGAAACCTTCATCCTTAGCAACTTGACAGCCCTTTTAGTACACCCAATTTTACATAACCCATTAAGTATTGTATTGTAAGTAATTAAATCAGGGCGATGACCTTTCCTAATCAATTCATCAAACAAAGTCACAGAATGAACAACTTTGCTCTGGGTGCAAAGTCCATTGATCAAAGTGGAAAAGGTGACAACATCAGGGTGAAGACCCAACTTGAGCATTTATCAACTCGACCTAATCGGCATAAACAATTGATCAAGATGTTCAAAGAATAAGCGTCATGGGAAACTCCTAATAACTGGAGTCGGTCATACAGAGAGACGACAATGGGATAATGTTTCATTTTGACAATAGATCCTAATAATTGATTAAATTCCACAAGGGAAGGCCTTGGGTAATCATCAACCATCTGATTAAACAGAGCAATGGCTTCATCTACATTCCTAAACAGATCACAACTCCTCCCATTTCCTTTCTTAGGTGAAGGTTTGGAGTGGGTAGCTATGGAATGAAAACAAGAGTAGAAAATTCTAGTATTGATAATTCTATCATAGGAATAAAACAGAAATATCACAAAAAAATAGAGAAAGATGAAGGTTTAAAGGGATTTAAGAACTGCAAGAAGAACTTGCCCAGAAAAGAGAGAAAAGCATGGAAAAAGAAAGACAAAGTTTTGTTCATTAATTGGTTATTGAGTACATGCTAGCTCGAGTCTTATATACTCAGAGTCACATGACTAAACTTAGGGAACAGATCATTGGGACACCTGTCCTAGTACACTAGGCAACGGCTAGAATAAAAAAGCAGAAAATAAATATATTTTTGAGCCTAAAAGGCCTTAGAGCAAACAAAATAGCTAAATAAGATATATTATAAACTGGACCATATCAATACTCTCTTCTTCGAAACAAATCCTTGTCCTCAAGGATTGAAGTTGGGAAATTTAGCATGGAAATCCTGCCAGTTCTCCCATGAATTGTCTTCTAGAAATGAGTTGGACCAGTGCACTAAAACCTCAGTTACAGCTTGGTTGTTTTGTTTCACGATCCTCCTGTCCATAATACTTAGTGGTTCCTTCATCAAAGTTCCGTCATCCTGTAGCATAGGTAGTTGAGTAGAAACAGGTTGATTGCCCACATGCTTCTTCAATTGAGAGACATGGAATGTGGGGTGAATCTTGGCCTCACTAGGTAGCTGAAGAGTGTATGCAACCTTACCCACTTTCTTTACAATCTTAAAGGGGCCAAAGTACTTAGCAGAAAGTTTGAGACAAACTTTGTTGGCAATGGACTGCGGTCGATATGGTTGCAACTTGATGTAGATCCAATCTCCCATTACAAACTCTCTATCTGACCTCTTTTTATCAGCTTGGTTCTTCATCCTGTTCTGAGCCTTTGTCAAATAGAATTTGAGCATCTTCATTGCAGATTCACGAGCTTGCAAGCTTCTGTCTACTGTCTCTACTATTGAAACTCCAGCTAGATATGGAATGTGCAAAGGTGGTTTTTGTCCATACACAATCTCATATGGTGTGGAATTAATGGAGGAGTGGTATGTGGTGTTGTACCACCACTCAGCCAGAACAATCCATTGAGACCAGTTCTTGGGCCTTTCACTACACATGCACTTAAGTAGGATTCCTAGCATCTATTGACAACTTCAGTCTATCCGTCGGTTTAAGGATGATAAGCAGTGGATGCCTTCAAAGTGGCACCTTGCTTCTTGAACAACTCTTGCCAGAACGCACTCATGAAGATTCTATCTCGATCTGAAACAATGCTAAGAGGCATTCCATGCAATTTGAATACAGAATCCATAAAAACTTGAGCTACCTGAATAGCAAAGAAAGGGTGAGCTAATACCATGAAGTGGGCGTATTTGCTCAGCCTATCTACTATAACAAAGATCACATCCTTCCCACTAGACTTTGGAAGCCCTTCAATGAAGTCCATACTGATATCGGACCACACCCTTTCGGGTATAGGTAAGGGTTGAAGGTAGTGCGACACCATCATATTTATGTTGTTGGCATATAGTGCATTCTGCTACAAATGTCCTCACATCCTTCTTCATTCCCTTCCAATATAGAACAACCCCTAGTCTTTGTTGCTTGGACCCCTGAATGACCACCAACAGGACTACTATGGAAATATTCCAAAAGTTCTTTTCTTAACTGCACATCATTGCCCACCATTAGCTTATCCTTCCTTCTCAATTGTCCAGCATACCATGTATATTTAGCATGCTTGTGTTTGCTGCAATTCTCCAATCAGTTTTTGTAATCTATCATCCTGCCCCTAAGAATCTTTAATCCTTTCCATCAATGTGGTGTAAACAATAGATATTGCCTAGCAAGCTACTTGAGTGTCACCACCGATAGGATTTCGAGATAATACATCTGCTACTGTATTAGAAGATCCCCTCCTATATTGAACCTCAAAATCGTATCCCATCATTTTAGCAACCCATAGTTGCTGAGCAGGTGTATGAGCTTGGTTTGAGGACAAAAACTTCAAGCTGTGGTGGTCGGTTTTGATCACAAAATGTCTCCCAACCAGGTAAGCATTCAATTTCTTGACAGCTAAAAGAACTGCAAGCATCTCCTTGTCATTAATGAAAGTATTTGGTGCCAAGGACCAAGTGCCTTACTAAAATAAGCCACTGGTCGACGCTTTTGCGTGAGCCCAGCCCCTACTCCGTAGCTTGAAGTATCAGTTTCAACAACAAAGGATGCATTAAAGTCAGGTAAAGCTAGAACAGGCCCTCTGGTGACTGCTTTTTTGAGTATTTGGAAAACTAACTCAGCTGCATCGTCCCGAAGGAAGGCATCCTTTTTGAGCAAATTGGTAAGTGGGCTTGCTAGTTCCCCATAGCTCTTAATAAATCTTCTGTAATAGCCTGTGAGTCCCAAAAAACCTCTGAGTTCTTTAATAGATGATGGACTAGGACAATTAGCAACACATTCAACCTTCTTTTTATCCATGGAAATTAACTCCTTCATGTGAGATACTGTGACCTAAGTACTCCACTTCCCCTGTTGCCAAAGAGCACTTAGATCTCTTGACATAAAGCTGGTTGTCAAGAAGAACCTGAAATACTGCTGTTAAATGCTCCAAATGCAGCTGCCAAGTCTTAGAGTATATCAAGATGTCATCAAAAAATACCAACACAAATTTTCTCAAGAAGGATTTAAACAATGAATTCATCAAGCTTTGGAAGGTAGATGAGGCATTGGTCAAGCCAAAGGGCATGACTAGAAACTCAAAATGGCCTTCATGAGTTCTAAATGTTGTTTTGTGTAGTTCACCAGGGTACATTCTTATTTGATGGTATCCCGAACGGAGATCAAGCTTTGAGAAGTACCTTGCATTGGTCAGCTCATCAAGCAACTCTTCCACTAGGGGTATAGGGAACTTGTCCTTGATGATAAGTTGATCTAGTTGGCAATAATCAACACACATATGCCAAGAGCCATCCTTTTTCTTTACCATGACTATAAGAGAAGCAAAAGAGTTGTTGCTGGTTCTTATGATGCATGCTTCAAGTAATTTTGTTGTCATCTTCTCAATTTCATTTTTTTAAATAGTAGGGTGCCTATAGGGCTTCATTCTAACTGTTTGCCCTTCATCCTTCAAGGGAATTTTATGATCATGGCTTCTCACTGGAGTAAAGCCTCGGGGAATCTCAAAAACCACCTTGTATTATTGCAAAAGTGCCTCCAATTCTGGAGGTACATCTTCACGGGCAGCAGGAAGTTGTAGACACCCATTTTTGTTTTGTATCCTTTAGTTTAAATTAATTTATTTCATAATTGGCATTAGGATTACCTAGGGGGCATTTGGTCAATTTCAAAATCCAGGGGCATTTTGGTCATTTTGCATGTCCAAGGGTATCTTGGTCATTTTGCATGTCCAAGGGTATTTTGGTCATTCGCACTCAGGGTTTTTCTTGGGTCACTTTAATTCCACTTTTGGTTTAGATTAGTTATGTCATTTTAATCATCTAGATTGCATTTGGATCAATATGCTTCTTAATTTGCGATTTGGGGATAGTTAGATCAATTTAATTCGCATGTCATTTGCATCCACTTTCATTTTGACCTTTAGTCATGGCCTTTGTATTAGCAATCTTTAGTTAGATTTACTCTTGGACATAATCAAAAAAGGAATTTTTATTTCATTTGGCATGTTTGAATACATGGCGTATTAAGTAGCATTAGATTATTTAGATACGCTTGCATAGTTACAAAATACAAAAAAATTGGAAAAAAAATTGAAAGATTACAAAAAAAGGGTAGTTTGTTTACATTAGTAATTTAGTCCAATTACAACAAGTCAACACTTTTGTTTGTTTACAATACAGAGGCCATTTTTTACAAGGTCAGGAGGTAGGTCTTGATAGAACCATTTCCTCTCATTTCCATGCTTTCTCTCATCTCGCACCATTCATAGGTCGTGGCAACTTCATAGTGCTCTCGACATGTCTTAACCCTGCAAATGATAGAAAAAGTAGTGCAACATGCAGAGATATTTCCCCAGGCTTTATACACAGACACCATTGATTGGTGAATGTGTCATGAGACAGATGCAGGTTAAGAAAACAGGTCAGAGATATGGCAAAAGCACAAGGACATAAATTCTACATGAATAATCAAATGTCACACAAAACAGCAAAGATGGTAGCAAAGAATGAAAAACACTGAACAATGAAAAGCTACATAATGCATTACAACAAACAGACACTAATAGAAGAAAAAAAGCCTAGGGAAATTTGTTTATAGGCTTTAGGGATTGAGAGAGTCAAGATTGAATTCAAGACCTCATCATCCCATCAAAGCCATGAATGCATGCAGGGTATTCCAAAAAACAGTGAGGTGCAGCAAGACAAATGGAAAAGATAATTCAGTTTGTGCAGCCAGTGCACGTGAACAAACTCAAATTGCAACAACACCATACTACAAGCAATGCCGAGAGACCAAAGGGGTGGACAATTCCATTCAAAAAACAACAATCATAGTCAAACAGAGCATATGCAGGTTATAGAAGATGAATGAATTGAGAACAGTGGCAAGGGCTAACAAGAAATGTTCATTCATCAAGGGCATAAATAGCAGAAGTAATTTCCACAGATTAGAGACTATTTTTGAAGGAAATATAGCTCAAATTCTTAAAGCATACCATTGAGCTTGCATTCAGTCATACAAGGCCAGTAAAAACAGTGACATACAGTGACAATAGCAGAGGCATTTCCAAGCTAATAAAATAGTCAACAACAAGTGGAGATCATTACAAAAGGAGAGAGGGAGAAAGTCTTACCTTGAGAGGGAAAAGCCAGCTCAGCAACCAACTCTCCCACTCATCCACAGCCGCGGATCCCTTTCTCCCAACCACCCTACAAGAGACAAAAATCGGTTAGACCAAAATAAGGGAGGAAGAATCGAGGCAAAAGAAAAAAGGGGGATAGATTCTTCTCTTTCTCTTCACAATTCTTATCCATCGATACTCATTTGGCTCTCTCTCACAACAACCACGAGAGGGATCTCTTGATTGGCTCTCTCGGGAGCTCTCTCTGGGTACACTGATCTCACCTCTCCATTTTCTCTGGATTCTTCCATTAAAATTCACACACTTCACACGGTTTTCTCCCACTGACTGAACCCCCTCACACCCTCGACCCTCTTTCTCTCTCATTCCACAGACTAGGATCCAACACCAACTGACTCCACAACCTCTCGGGAATCTCTCTCACAACCACACCAAATTCTCTCTATACAATCTCGACCCAGAAGAAAAATCCTGCACTGAAGCTCTCCCCTTTCAGGGAGAGAACTCAAACTCTAGTCTCTCTGACTCATACACAACAACCAGACCTCACACCCTTACTCTAGAGACCTCTCCCCTTCTCTCGGCCATGGACACAAAAAAGTTCATACACGCATCCTCTTCAAAAGATCCAGGCATTTTCCCTTTTAGAAAATTCTTTGAGCAAACCAGACAACAGGGAATACCAAAAAGGAAGATATTTTACCTTTCCAAGTGCACCATTCCTTTGTTGATTTTCGCCTGAACTTCTTTTCTTCCCCTCGATTCTAGGAACATAAGGGTGTAGCCTGAGATTTAGGAAAAAGAAAGAGGGCTTAAGAAACTAATTAGGTTCGAAGGGTCATGAAAGGCTGAAATCGCTAAGTATTTGCGGTGGTTGAGATTTGAACTCACCGGAGTCTCGAAACTCCGAGTTGCAATTTGCTTCAAACGGTGGTGGGTGTCGAGCTTTGGCCAAGAAGTTCGCTAAAGACTTCATTTCGGGATCTCTCGAGTCAAGTTAGGGGCAAGCGACGGTGGAGGTTGTAGATTCAACGGCAACAAAAGCGATTTGACGAATGAAATGGGAGGAACAAGATTTAGCTCTTTAGGTTGAAGGGGGAGAAAGTTAGGTGTCGAAGAAACATGGCCATGGCCGATGACAGTAGTGATCATTGAAGGGTGAAGAGGCGACAGTGAAGGCAAGGAGCGGCCCTGCTGTGATATTGTATAGATCTAGGGTTTGGTTTAGCAAAGATGAAGAAAGAAGAGAAGGGAAGCTCGACAAAAAAAGAGGTCAAGGTCTAAACGGCATCATTTCAGGTAAGTTTTTTTAATCTTTTCAAATTCTTGCAATTAAATCCTATGAGTTGTTTTTTAGTTCACAGAAAGACTGGAATTTGTTCCCGTTTACAATTTGGTCCCTGATTTAAGTTAATATTTACTATTTGATACAATTTAGTCCTTGATTTAGGATTCTAGTTACTATTTGATTCAATTGGGTCCTTATATTTCTTTATTTGTGGGATTTCATTCAACTTGGTCCCTAATTTAAGTTGCTATTTATTGTTTGATGCAATTTGGCCCCTGATTTAGAATATTTATGTTAAAATTGTGCAATTAGGTACTTGATTCATGTCATTGATATTCAATTTATGTTGTTTGCTCCCTGAACTTTGCTAATTGTTTTCTTGATGTGCAGATAAGTCTCCAATTTGTCCAATTTAGCCCCGGAGCTTTTAATTTCTTTCAATTTTGCTCTTTGTTAGTTTAATTTCAATTTAATTAAGCCTTGGTTTGTAATAATTTAGTAATTTAGAGTAGAAGTAGAATCTAAATGCATGCATATCATATTTATTTGTCATTAATTATACCTGTTTGCATATCATACCACCTCAATTCAGTTAATGACCGTAACCTTTCTGAAGAAGGGGCATTCAGTGAGTGATCGAGTTTTCGGGGCCACTGAATGTCTCTGAGGATGAGACGACTCTTCTCGGGATGCGTCGGGGCTCCGAGCATATATCTCGGGTAGTGCTTTCAAAAACCCGGGTTACGCGAGTTAACTTTAATAATTGGACTTTACATTCATCATCTGCATACATGCATTAATCTAGAGATAGAAAAAGATCAAAAAAAAAAGAAGAATAAAAGAGGTAATAAAAGTGTTTTCAAAAAATGTTCTTCAAATCATGTTCTCTTATTTGATTTTTCAAAATTAAGAAATTAGTAAATCAAGAGATTTCAAGGTAAGCATTTTTCAAAAAAAGAAGATTTTGGAAAAAAAGGTAGTTCCCTAAAGAAGATTTTGGGAATTAATAAAATTGGTTAAGTTCTTAGAAAAATCAAAATGGTAAAAGGATTTTGACACAGCATTTTCAAAATTTCCTTTTCGAAGAGAAAAGGATCAACAAGAGAGCAAACCGTGAAAGAGAATCGGAATAGAATTAATCGACGGTGTTCGATTATATTCTTCGAATTCTCGACATTGGTTTCAAAAAATGATTTTATTTACTTTTTATAACCTTTTTCTAATAATCATGATTAGGATTAAAAGCAACCAACTTTTCTTTTCGACCCAGTAGATCTAGTTAGACTAGAGGTATCGTCACTTGACGGACGACTCGGGTGTGCTAATCCTTCCCCGAGCGTAATCGACTCCCGAACCTAGATTTAGGTTACAAGACCAGACCTTAGGTTTAGTGGGTCCATTGCCGAGTTTTGGACCTTACTTAGCTTGGGTAGCCTTTAGGTGACTAATCACACATTTAAAAAGATTAGTGGCGACTCCTTCATACCAACGTCGTCTCGGCAGGGTTCCCCGGACCCGAACGTTTCGACAGAAGTTTAAGCTGGGATTGCTCATTATCAGTTAACAAAAGAATGTAAAGTTGGGGACAAGAGCTAACACAAATGGTGTTGAGCATTTTAGTGGTATATTTCGCCCTTGATATGTGAATGTGATGAGGGGGGTATACCCTGTAGCTCTCTCCACTGTTGCTTCACCTAGAACTGCATATTAAGAGCTTCGAAGTCCCACAGAATAGGCCCAAGGGTCACTAACCATTTAATACCGAGCACGATGTCACATCCTTTCACAGGAATAACCAAGAAATCTGAGGAAAAGCAGAGACCTTGTGACTCCCATTGCAAACCAGAACACCTACCAAGAGAGGTCATTGAAGCCCCATTAGCCACTGACACATCTGTTTTTTCCTTTGAGTTAATGAATAACCCCAAGAATTTTGCTGTAGATGTGCTGATGAAGTGCGTACTGCCTGAATCAACTAAGGCAATCAAAGTATGATTCTTTATCTTGCATATTATGCGCATAGTCTGAAATCCCGATGTGCCATAAATGGCATGAAGTAACACTACGAGCTGCTCAATGAATTCAGGGTCATTTTGAACCATTTCTAGGGTGTCAAAACAATCAGTGAACTCTTCATTCTTCGAATTCTCTCACACCCCTAAATATTCAGTGGCTATTTGAAACAACTAAGACTTAATACATTTGTGCCCTGGTGTGTATTTGGCTTGGCACTAGTAGCATAAGCCTTTCTTCCTTCTCTCCTCTATTTCAGCTTGGGTAGGATTTTTTACAATGTTTGAGTTTTGAGAGTTGTTTCTTGGGTTACTGGATTTTTGTGAGTGGTTGGGGTTATGGCTGGTTTTTGGTGTTGGTAAAAGTGGGGGAGTGTTTGATTGTGCATTTATTGAGAGTTGAAGGAAGTGAGCAGCTAGTGTTTGCAAGGTAGATGATGAAGATGTGTAGGTGGTTCAACCAAAGGTGGTTCCTTTAGGGCTAGAGTCCATATTATCTTCAAGAATTTTTGCATAAAGATAACCTTGGTTAAGTGTTTGAGGTCGGTAAAGTTTAAGCTGTCTAGCCACTTCTACCTTGAGGTTACCAGTGAATATACTCAATCCTTGAGAGTCAGACATATTCATAAGATTAAATATGCTAACAAATTCACGGTAAAACTCAGTAACAATACCTGTATGTTTGAGGGCGACTAGCTCCGCCAGGGGGTCAGAAAACTCGTTGGATGCGAACCTTTCACGCATAGCTGTGGCATAATTAGTCCAAGGTAGCGCATTTATGTCTCCCATGGTGTTGATAAGGTACTGTTGCCACTCCAAGGCATCTCCTTCCACTCAAGAACACAAGATTCACAAACAATCAAGTAATCACAACTTAATTGTTTGCTAGGACTCTACATGGTTGAAGAACCCTAACCTTGCTCAAACTAGAGCAAAGAAGCTAAATTTTCAAAAGAATCTCTCTTTAATTGATAAACTTAACTTCATTACAAAAGAGGGGGGTTGATGCCTTTATATAGGCAAAGGGGTTTGACCAATATCCAAAAATAAAACCTAATTTTCGTCCAAATATATGGCCTAGGGTAAAACTAGTCCAAACCCAACTAGGAAAAGGAAATAAAGACATAATTAAACAAGAATTAGACTTAGTCAAACAAGACCCAACCCAAATAATATCCAAACTTAAAAATAAGCTAATCTAAGATAGAATAAAGCCCACAATGGCCTAAATAACACATTCAAGCTCATTCATCCATCGATTGCAAGCAAAGTGATGAACTTGGAATCGATGAGAATATGTTCTTGCCCAAATCATCTTCAAAGCTCTTCAAATGAACTCCGGTGGCCTTCAAGTCTTCAAGATGAGTTCTAACATGGCCCAATAATGCATCCTTGAATCTTTTGGCTTTTGCTCTTGTCATTGGACCTAATGGCATCTTCAATGGATCAAATGGCATCTTTGGCATCTCCTTAGTGCTAGAAACATGTTGTGTGATATCTCCTTGATCTTCATGTTTTTCCATGCTTCCTTGCAACCCATGCACATCCTTTCCTTGCTCTCCATTGTCATCTTCAAGTCCATGATAAGTCCTTGGCGCATCAACATCGTTCTTTGGTGGAGGCGGTGTGGAATTCATACCTGACATGGGAGATTGCTCAGCGCTTTTGGCTGAAAGTTCATGTTTTGCAACCACCATTTCCAACATTTCACGAAACTCTGTCATGATCTCTGTTTTGAACTCATTTTTGAATTATGTTTTGAAAGATGATAGCTTTTCTTCAAACTTAGAATCTAATAGAGATTCATGCTCGGAGGAAGACTAAGCTGAAGATTTTGATTGTTTGGAGTCTTTGTGTGCCATAATGCCAGGAAAGAAGGCTCTGGTACCAAATGATAGGATCAAACAGAAATGTCACAAGAAAATAGAGAAAGATGAAGGTTTTAGAGTGATTTAAGAACTGTGATCGGTCGTCAGCAAATCATAAAACAAACAAACAAAATAAAGATGGTTTTAAAAGTAAAATTAAATCAAATCTAACTAGTAATTTAAATTATCTAAGAAAGCAATCAAGAAAACTAAAGAAAACAATTAATTAAAAGCAGAAGATAAATTGAAAAAATAATTAAGAAAACCCTCCAACATAGAATTAATATCCCTCTTGACAACAATAACATGGATCATTGATATCTAAAGATTATGAAAACAATGGATAGCTTGCTTGGAATTTAATCCTAAATTACCTTAATTAGATAAAGCTCTTGATCCAGTGTGAATTATCCCTTTTATTCTTTAAACAATTACCTCTTGATCCAGTGTGATAATTACTCAAGAATAAAGCATTAAGATCTAGTAATTTACAAGCACAATGGGCAATTAAAAATTGGTCAAAGATTCTTAAATCCCTTGGAAGGAAGATCCTTCGCTTCAAATTGCTACCAAACAATTAAATCTGAAGATCCTTCAAGATTTTAATTTAGCTAATGCTACTTAATTTATCAAGAAAGTGCATGCTTCAATCTATCAAAACAAGCAACATAGAATTCATGCAGAGATATTAAGAAATACCCTATTAATTTTCATATAAAAGCACAAAATCTCACCATGATATAAGTCAAGAGATCAATTAAATTCTACATTGGAGAAAAGAAAAGGATTACTCACTCATAAATTGAGTGAGCATCCAAAGAATAAGAAGAAAACTTACAGGACTTGAAGGGGAGATCCTCTTCTTGAATAACCTAGGGTTGCCGCCCCTCTCTATGCAAAGAGGGGGTGCGGTACCCTAGCCCTAAAACTAGAAGAAAAACTAGAACTAGAAGAGAAAAAGAAGAAGAGAAAATTATCTAGATATTGTGTGTGTGATTTGTGTTAGTGGAAATAACCCTAGAAAATCCAATTCTAAGTAGGAAAGGAGTCTAGGACGTTTTTGAGTCTAACTTAGAGTCTAAGTTAGATTAAAAGTCTTCCTAGAGTAGAATCCAAGTCAAAATAGGATCCTGAAATTTTGCTGAATTCGTGCAGGGACTTCGACGTCATTTTTGGGTTTGAAGATTGCAGAACTGGGTCTTGGACTTCAAAGGAAAGTTGTAGATCTCGGAGTTAGCTTTCCAACGCCTACTCACGGGCCTAAAACGGAGGTCTGAGCAGAAAGTTATGATTTTTCTACCAAGAATGCGCTGAATCTTAATCCTGTTAGGACTAGAATCGGGAATCTACGGGAATTTGGATATTTCCTTGAATATAGGAGTCATTAATTGGGATTTTAATTCCAATTAATGATTTATATGGGCTGAATATTTTCCCATATCAAATATCCAAAATTGCTTAGCTTCCGGGCTTCTTCATGGCTTGTCTTCAATCCTTTGCAATTAAAGCTCCATTCTTCAATTCTTGCTTCTTGAGATAATTCTTCAATGATCTTCAAGTCTTCAAATTATCTTAATAAGTCTTCAAACACGAACTTCGAATCTCCAAATCATACTCAAAATTACTTTGCTCATATCTGTGTAAAAAGTCATCAAAATAGCTCCAAAAGTAGTGAAAATTATCAAATTATCAATTTCACATCTCATGAAGACTCAAAACACAAATATTAACAAAATGACATATATTTAAGCATAAATAGATCCAAAAACATAAGAAAATAGCCATAAAAATAGGGTTGTTTTTAACTCGATCAAACTGCAAGAAGAACTTGCCCAGAAAAGAGAGAAAAACATGGAAGGAGAAAGGCAAAGTTTTGTTCATTAATTGGATACTGAGTACATGCTAGCTCATGAGTCATATACACTCAGACTCACATGACTAAACTTAGGGAACAGATCATTAGGACACCTGTCCTAGTACACCAACGACTAGAATAAAAAAGCAGAAAATAAATATAGTTTTGAGCCTAAAAGGCCTTACAATAAACAAAATAGCTAAATAAGATAGATTATAAACTGGACCATATCATTCTACGAGCATTTCAAAATAGAGATGCAAGGGAATGAGAAGAATAAAGCATACCCATGTCCATGTGTGTTGAAATTCCAGCAGAAGAGGAGCCGAGCCGAGGTGAGGTGAGATTGAGGAGGATGCTTTTACGGGTAACACATATGCTTACATTGCTGGTTTGCTTCCATCCCCATTCCCATTCCCATTCCCATTGCCAAACATTTTGTTTTTATGTTTCTCCTTTTACTTTTCCTCAGCCCAATCCAATGCTCGAGTATTTTCGACTCCAAAAATTCGTCGGCTTGGCCATCTTGACCTGGGCCCTGTTATATTGGCCACTGCAGGCTTTACATAATAATAATTTAAGATAAAGATTAACATAAATGCCTTTATATCCAGACCTAGAAAAAAATCCAATTGGTTAATCAACACAATGTTGTGATTTTTTCAATATTACTGTCACTTTTACCAAAAAATCTACCACTACTTTTTCTTTTTGTTGAAAACAAGAAAGATAAAGACTAGGTAAATTGAAAGCCCCGGGGAAAGGATACACCCCGGCTATCAGCGTGGAAAGCTTCCATGGCTTCTTGGGGAGGAGCACGATAGACTTCAAAGTCTCCATCCAGATCATAGCCTAACTTCGATGGTTTGTCAGCACAAAAATTCCCTTCTCAACTGCTACTCCCAACTCAACATCTCCTTGATATCCATCAACAACGCTCCCAAAGGATGGAACACAACATCATCCGAAGCAAGAAAATCCAAAATAACCTTGGCATCAACCTCGCATATAATAGCACGAAACCCCTCATGCCAAGCAAGTTGCAAGCCCAAACGCAGAGCATGTAATTCCACTGCAACGTTAGAGCAAACACCCAAGTGAGCAGCAAACCCTATCAGCCAGGCCTATGATGAGTTTCTGATTACTCTCCAGCTCCCACAACACCAGGATTTCCACTAGCAGCACCATCAATACTAAGTTTCACTACCTCCGAAGAAGGCGGTTTCCAAGAAATGCAGAGATCCTTACAGACCGTAGAAGATGGTTTTGACATTGCGTCATGGACCTCCCTAGCAGTACCTGCAATGTTTATCAATAACCCATCAAAAGTAGTAGCATCATCTGGTTGAAAAACCAACGTACAACGTGTAGTCCAAATACGGCACAAAGTATTAGCAAATAAGGTTACTTGAAACGTAGACTTACTAGAGATATCCAGCCCATTTCTCAGCCATTCATCAATAGGTAACTGGAAAAAAATCTGAATTCAAAGAATCAGGCAACATTTTCACCCAAACTTGCCTTGCTTTCTCACAATCTCGCAAAACATGTAAGACATCTTGCTCCCCATTATGAAAAATAGGACAGGCTGCTGACACAGAGAGACCCCAGGAATGTCGCAACCCATTTGTTACAATGCGTCCCCTCCAAACCAACCGAAGAAAAAACACCCATCGCATAGGAAGTGGCAATTTCCAAATCAATTCATACTCACAGGGAGTGATACGAATCTAGTTGTTTTAGATTCAAATCTAGCCTTGAAAATCTATCAAAGTCGACTTGAACTCCTCCAACTTCTAGATTAGTAGATCGATGACCTCCACAAGGTTATTCGTCCTCTTTCGTCGGCCTTAAGTCTTCAATTAGACCCGCAATTGTTAACTTAAGAACACAAGATTCACAAACAATCAAGAATCACAACTTAATTGTTTGCTAAGACTCTACAAGATTGAAGAACCCTAAGTTTTGCTCAAACTAGAACAATGAAGCTAAGATAACCAATTTGTGTGTAAAAACCTCAATTTATTAATCAACTCAACTTGAGTTTACAAGAGAGATATAGAGCCTTTATATAGGCAAGGCCTTTGCGTAACCCCCCTTTAAACCCTCTAAACCGCCTCCACAATAGCCATAGGCGGCTAACCCTAGTGAATCTTCTAGAAACTATCCAAAAATACAACCAATAGAAAATTAGCTAAGGATTGGACTTAATTAAACAAGGCCCAACCCAAATAAGGTTCTTAACTAATTAAATAACTAATCTAAGATAGAATTAAGCCCACAATGGCCAAATCACAACTCCAATGGACTAATGTTCATCAATTTCAAGCATGGTGCACAACTTGGAATCGATGGGAATATTCCTTTGATGATGTTCTCTAATGGGCTTCAAATGAACTCCAATGGCCTTTGACTCTTCAAGATGAACTCCAATGAGGCTCAATAATGCTTCCTTGAACCTTTTAGCTCTTGCTCTTGTCATTGGACCTAATGGCATTTTCAATGGACCAAATGGCAGTTTAGGCAACTCCAATGAGCTTGAAACCAACTCTGATGAGCTTGAAACTTCTTTGTGAGTATTCCTAGCATCTTCAAGCTTCTCCAAACCTCCTTGCCGCATGTGCTCATCCTCTCCATGATTTCCATTGAACTCTTCAAGACCATGATGAGTCCTTGGCGCACCATCTAGCCTTGAAAATCTATCAAAGTCAACTTGAACTCCTCCAACTTCTAGATGAGTAGATCGATGACCTCCACAAGGTTATTCCTCCTCTTTCGTCGGCCTTAAGTCTTCAATTAGACCTGCAATTGTTAACTTAAGAACACAAGATTCACAACTTAATTGTTTGCTAGGACTCTACAAGATTGAAGAACCCTAAGTTTTGCTCAAACTAGAACAATGAAGCTAAGATAACCAATTTGGGTGTAAAAACCTCAATTTATTAATCAACTCAACTTGAGTTGACAAGAGAGATATATAGCCTTTATATAGGCAAGGCCTATACGCAACCCCCCTTAAAACCCTCTAAACCGCCTCCACAATAGCCATAGGCGGCTAACCCTAATAAATCTTCTGGAAACTATCCAAAAATACAACCAATAGAAAATTAGCTAAGGATTGGACTTAATTAAACAAGGCACAACCCAAATAAGGTTCTTAACTAATTAAATAACTAATCTAAGATAGAATTAAGCCCACAATGGCCAAATCACAACTCCAATGGACTAATGCTCATCGATTTCAAGCATGGTGCACAACTTGGAATCGATGGGAATATTCCTTTGATGATGTTCTCTAATGGGCTTCAAATGAACTCCAATGGCCTTTAACTATTTAAGATGAACTCCAATGAGGCTCAATAATGCTTTCTTGAACCTTTTAGCTCTTGCTCTTGTCATTGGACCTAATGGCATCTTCAATGGATCAAATGGCAGCTTAGGCAACTCCAATGAGCTTGAAACCAACTCCGATGACTTGAAACTTCTTTGTGAGTATTCCTAGCATCTTAAAGCTTCTCCAAACCTCCTTGCCGCATGTGCTCATCCTCTCCATGATCTCCATTGAACTCTTCAAGACCATGATGAGTCCTTGGCTCATCAGGGAGCATCATTACCAAAGGTCTCCTTCAAAATGGCCAAGTAAGCAGAAAAGGTGGTGAAAATACCATTAGAGGTAGCATTCCAGACATAAGCATCTCTCATATTAGCAACATTAGGTAGAGGATAACCCAAAATACGAACAACAATATCATAAGGCAATTGAGCAAAAAAGCATATCCACATTCCAATCACCATTCTGATCCATAAAATCACTCACCATCAAAGTTGTATCCATGAAAGATGATAGAGAATCAATGGAGTTAATTAATGGTTCATCAAGCCATCTATCCATCCATAAACGAATAGCCTTACCATTTCCTACTCTCTTCTTCAAAACACGAGAAAGCTCCTCCAAAGCTCCAGGAAGACCTTTCCAAGACGAAGACCAAGTTCGCTTTTTCGCCCCAGCCTCTCTAAGAAGGCAAAATGCTCAATTTGGGGCCAAACGCTTGCCGCGATGCTCGATTTGGGGCCAAACGTTTCAATTTGAACAAAAAATGGCCAAACGTTTTCGGACCTGACAGTGCTGGGAAAGTGAAAAACACGCGCTGTTAAACCCATTTTTAAGTCCACGTGGATTAATTTGGTTGGTTTAATTTCAAAATTAATTTATGAAATTAAAAAGAAAATTAAAAAAATAATATAAAACCAAATTAATACAATTCCCCAAATTCTGTTATGAATTTCAAGAACAAATCGAAGAACAAAGTAAATCAAAGGAGCAATTTTTTGATTCGAATCATCCCATAAGCAAGTAGAAACAGATCAGATAAGAACCCATCATCCCAGAATTCAAAACAGATCAGATAAGCCAAGTAAAAACACAAAAATCTCATACTCATATTTGTACAAAAATCTCTTTTTCTGTCTATTCTTTTTTTTATTCAAAAGTGAAAGCTTTTTGTCCATTTTCAATTACTAGTAAAACGTGAAATTGATAAATTTTGAACAAACCAAAGGAAAAAAAAAGATTAGCTTCAGTTTATTATACCTGACGGGAGGTGGTGAAAATGGATGAGATGGGTAGGTGAGCAACGAAAGGGAGACTCTTGATGTTGATGATCCTGCAACTCACCCATTATTTTTTCTTATTTATATTGCTAATCCTGGAACTTCAATTCTCTAGGCCTTCAAGACTCCCCACCAAGCAGTTCATTGACAAATCAAGAACTTGAACCCGTTTAGAGTAACTGCAGATTTGAAAGTTGACTTAGCTAGTAAATGAGTTGTTGCTCAAGTTGAACACTGCAACTCTTGGAAACCCTCCAGGCTCTAACAGGTCCCCATTGCCTAAAGGCACATGCTGTCTTATTGTTTAGAAGAATCCCCACATGTTGAGGGGAAAGAAAATAGCATCACCAATCGGTAATAAAACCCAGTCCGTTAACTTACTTAATAAGTAGAGAATGGGCGGCTAGGAGGACGAGCTCTTTAATAGTAGCGAAGAACAGGCTGGTTTGGAGCTCGGCGGGCGGAAGGATTTCCCGCATGAATTCAATATCGAATAATGATCTCAACAGAGAATCCTTAAATATTCAGCTATTGAATCGATAATAAGCCAGAAAATGAATTTGAAACAGGTCTCTCAAATCAAGAAACTCCAGCTGCTTCAAATTTGAGAGCTCCTAAGGCATTCCATCCAGGAGATGATCGCAAGAAAGATCAAGCTTTCTTGATTGGAAAAACCCCAGCACCGACATAATAAAACTCAAAACTTTGTATCTCGAACAAAAAAAAACTTGAATACCCATATCACTTAAAACAGCAAAAATCGACCTCTTCAACATATCAAGATCTAAAGTCAGCTATTGGTTATGAGGAATCTATTGTTTATGTAGCTGAAGTTTCTCCCTACGCGGCGAAGCCGACGTCGTTGGTGTCATCGGAGTCGTCGGTGTCCCTAGACTCGATAACATCGACAACGATCTCTGGAACCTGCTCCCTTCTCCTTCATCTTTGATGGTCAAGGACTGGGTGGTGATCTTCCTTTGGTCTCCGATTAGAAGGCGACGGTGGTCGGAGCAGGAAAGTTGGCAAGCGGCGGTAGTTAGGGTTTAGATTAGAAGAGATAAGTTAGTTAGGGAAGAAGAAAAAGAAGGAAGAAAAGAAAGTAAAAAAGAAAAAAAAAGAAAAAAGAAAATGTCTGAAAAAAGAAAAAGAAAATGATTTTTTTATCAAATCGCGTTTAACGGCGCGTGTTTCGCACTGCCCCAACACCTTCAGAAAAAGCCCCACATTGAGCAAGTCCGAAAACGTTTGGCCCTTTTTTGTTCAAATTGAAACGTTTGGCCCCAAATCGAGCATCATGACAAACGTTTAGCCCCAAATTGAGCATTTTGCCTCTCTAAGAAAATCAAAGATATCACCTTGAATTCTATATTTAGCATGCATACACCTCACCCAAATGTGGCTGATTAAGAAACGCCGAGCAGTCTTTTGGAAGAGAACACGATTACGATACTCCATTTTCCGTAACTCGAGTCCTCCATATTTTTTTGGGTTTACAAACCTCATCCCATCTAACGAGATGAAGAGCTTTCTTCCCTTCCGAACCACCCCAAAGAAACCTCCGGTTGATCATATCTAAGTTGTTTCGACAACTCACAGGCAATTTGGTCGTCAACATAGTATAAGTTGGAATAGATGAAGCAACCAAACTTAGAAGTGTAGCACGACTAGCTAGGTTGAGGATCTTGGATTTCCAACCACTAAGTCGAGAGTTCACTTTGTCAATTAACTTACGGTACAAAGCACTCCCAACTTTCTTATGCACTAAGGGAATTCCCAAATATTTACCAAGATCATTGGTACTATTGATGCCCAGAATACTACTAACAAGTCGTCCATTCCCATTCACTGCTTTAGGCGAGATAAACATCCTAGACTTATCCAAACTGGCTGTGGCACCAGAACCAATACAAAACTTATCCAAAACTCTCTTTATTGTTTCAACTTGTTTCGCCGAAGCTCTTCCAAAGAGGAAAAGATCATCAGCAAAGAAAAGGTGAGATATTGAAAGGCCACCCTTACGAAGTGTAATTGGCTTCCATTCCCCACTCGAAACTGATTCAACAAACAAATGACCAAGCCGTTTCATGCACATATGGCAATATAGGATCACCCTGGCGAAGACCCCTTCCCGGAGTAAAGAAATCAGTTTGCTCCCCATTTCAGAGAACCGGCATTGTAGAGCTTTCAACACAAAACGTAATAAGCTTAATCCAATTATGAGGGAACCTAAAAGTAAAAGAGTATCCCGCAGAAAATCCCATCTAACTCTGCCATAAGCTTTTTCCAAATCAATTTTAATTGCCATCAAACCCAACTTACTCTTGGATCTTCTAATGGTATGAATCATTCCTGAGCAATAAAGACATTATCCGCTGCTTGTCTACTAGGAATAAAACTTGATTGAAGCGGACCAACCAAATTATCTAAAAGGGGGCGTAAACGGTTAACAAGCACTTTCGTGATCAACTTGTAAGCCATTGTACGCAAACTAATGGGCCGAAATTGCTTAACGTACACAGGGTTCTGAACTTTAGGAATAAGCACTAACAGAGTACGATTAAGATCAGTATAGAAAATACCAGTAGCAAAAATATCAGAAACAATCTTGAACAGAGAATCACTAAAATAATCCCAATATTCCTGGTACACTCTTGCCTGAAACCCATCCACCCCATGTGCCTTCCAAGGCTTCATCTGGAACAGAGCTCTACGAACTTCTTCATATAAGATATCCTTCTGTAGGTTGGACTTCTCATCCAAAGAAATTGTTGGCTGCGAAAGCAAAACAAAAGGCCGAGACTCACCCCTTCAATCGAAAAGAGCTTTTTATACTACTCAACAACCAACTTTTTCAACTCGACAGGATCTGAAACCCACTCCTTCGAAGTACCATTCTTCAACATCAAAACTTTGTTCCTCCTTCGTCTTGAAATAGTGGAAAGATGGAAAAAACGCGTATTACGATCTCCATGATGAATCCATTGAACACATGATTTTTGCGCCCAAAAGATTTCTTCTTGCTCCAAAATCTTCCCATATTCCTCAACAAGATCATCTTCTAGCAATTCAAGTTGATGAGAACTATGCGAAGCTAGGGCTCTCTGAATACCACTTATCCAGGCTCTCAACTCTTTTTTTATTTTTCTAAAAAAGATTGCCAAAATCAGACTTGCCAAAGTCTACCACTACTTAAAGTTAAACCATATCATTTTACTTAATGAGCCATGACAATTAAATTTTGGGAGAAAACAACAAAGCTCAATTTTATGCTCCTAAAAATTCAAGTAAAATACCATTAATATTTGCACTCTGAAACAGTTATAAGATTTTCATCATGTTTAAAACAAGTTTTTATCAATGAATAAAATACCGGACCGGAGACCATACCGGTGTGGCCACCGGTATCCGGTTGAACCGGTGATTAAACCGTTTAAGAGTTTTTTTTTAAAAAAATATTTTTTAGTATAAAATAAATATAATATATGATGAAATAATCATTAAATAACACTTTGGTGGAGTGGTTAAGTCTTTTGTCTTCATTCAAAGTGTGTTGGGTTCGATTCTTACCATTTACAATTTTTAAAAAAAAAAAATTTCAAAATAAAAAAGTTGACCAAGTCCAAAACCGGTAAACCGGCCGGTTCAACCGCGATTGAACCGGGTCAACGCCGGTACATTGACTTGCCAATTTTCTACCCATACTGGTACCGGACTGGGCACCGGTTCCCGGTTCAACCGGTTGAACCGTCCGGTCCGGTAAGGTTTTTTATTCACTAGTTTTCATTAATATAATTAAGAATTAGAATCTTGATAGAGAAATTAACTTTTCAATTTTTTTTAGTTAAATTATCTATACTATATATAAAAGCACGAATAAGGGAAACTTTATGTTTTCCGATTGCACCCTTTTTTTCAAATATATTTCTAAATTGTCATTATTAAAAACTATTTTAATTATTTCATTATTAAAATAATGGAAATTTAGATCATATATATCCTCATTAATTAGGATCCAACATGGCCAATAGGAATGTTCCACATCATCTTTAGCATCTGAATTTTCGTCCAAAACATTCTACAAGACGGTTTAGGAGAAGATCAATTATGTCCAGAAATTTTAAGGGCAAAATAGTCCACTGGAACGGCAGAATTAGGTCTCGAGATAACATAAAAGTTGTAGATCTTGGAATCCTCTTTCCAACGGTAGCTCATTTGCATTTTTAAGAGCTTTGAATCAAAAGTTATGAATTTTCTTCCAACACTGCTCTTGTGAAGTCCTCCTCTGAAATAGATTTAACAATGCTGCATCAGGGCTGAAACATTACTGCATCATAATTACTGATTGGACTTAGACTTCTTCTTTGGGCTTCCATATTAACGAAATAGGTCTAAGAATATCAGATTTAAACTTCAAGACATCTGGGTTGGCAATTTGAGCTTCATAGCCAATAGGAATGCTCTACATCATCTTTAGCATCTGAATTTTCATCCAAAACATTCTCCATGTCGGTTCAGGAAAAGATCAATTCTGTCCAAAAATTTTAAGAGCAAAATTGTCCACCGGAACGGCAGAATTAGGTCTGGAGATAACATAAAAGTTGTAGATCTTGGAATCTTCTTTCCAACGGTACCTCATTTGCATTTTTCTGAGCTCTGGATCAAAAGTTATGAATTTCCTTCCAAAACTGCTCTTGTGAAGTCCTCCTTTGAATAGGATTTAACAATTTTACATCAGGATTGAATCATTACTGCATCATAATTATTGATTGGATTTGAACTCCTTTTTTGGGCTTCCATATTAACGAATTGGTTCTAAGAATATCATATTTGGGTTTCAAGACATCTGGCTTGGCAATTTGGGTTTCATGGGCTCAAGTGGGCCTACTGGGCCTACTGGGCCGAATGAAACAAAATCAGTAGTTTTTCCAAATTGATCCAAAATGACTTTAAATCTTCATCTCCCTGAACATAGCTCCAAATGAGTCTAATGCAGCTTTATGTTGGCCTTATTATGTTTATTATAATTTTTTATTTGATCATTTTTCATTGGATGTTTGGGCATATAAGGATTTTTTTTTATAACGGCATATAAGAAATTATTTGATTGTAATGAGATTTGAATATTGTATTCCTAAAAAAAATTATGTTTTTTTTTAGCAATTTAATTATGTTAGATTACATTAATCAGATGCTTTAAATCATAATAATTAATTTCAATTATTTTAATAACTTTTAACTTTAAACGTGTTCCGCTACGTGCAACGCACGTGAAAATTAAAATTAATCTTTTAAAATCTTCCTAAAACACAACAATAATAATAATATTGGTCAAAATAAATAACAAAACTACTTGGCTAACGATCCCTGCTTCCCCTCCCCTGCTTGTTTGATGAAAAAAAAAACATATTTAAAACTCAGCCAACCTATTAATAGATCTATGAATACTTTTACATTTAAAAGTCAGCCACACATCAAAGAGAAATGTTAAATGCTCTCATAAATAACCAAATTTAGTACTTATCAATTATCATTTCTTCTAAGAGTGAGGAATTGTTATCCTTGATATTACTTTAATTAGTAGAACGTTAAAGAGACTTATTAGTGATTCTGTAAACTACATGCAGAAACAGATGAACCAAACTACACTTACTTTTAAAATTCGACGCCAATAACTACACCCACACTACATATCTGCCAAGCACACAACCATGTCTAATGATGGACAAAAGACACATACAAGCGAATAATATCACTTGAGTATATTCAAAACAAACATTCAATTATTAATTCAGACAAAAGAAACAATGTTCTAGTCATCCTCAAGATAGATAACAAGAAGAAGGCTTTCTTTAGAGGCAAGGTTATGCTGAAATTGAACCACCAGAAGTCAAGGCCAAACCAATTTTTTCTTTGTTATTGCTTTGTTCTCTCTCTCATGATTGGTACAAGAAAGTAGAATACTTAAAGGCTTATGAATCATTTTTGAGACCTGTCAAAGGGCCAATGTTTTGGCCATAGAGGTAGACCGAGGAAGTTGTAGCTCTACCAGTGAAGACCAAAAAAGGTAGAACGCAAATCGAGAGGAGAAGGAAAGCTCATGAAGGTCGGAAACTTTCTGACATGACTAAATTTTGCAAGCAGAGGGACTATATTGACCTTTTTTTTAGTAGAGGGACCAAATTGATTTTTTCTTGTAAATACAGGGACCTACCGAGTATTTTAACCGATAGATAGTTAGGAATTGACCTAAATGCTACAATGGGAACAAATCAATTTAAATTAAAAGGTACCGACTAAAAATGCGTGCCTACAAGAGGGAGATTCGACCAATTAACCTTTGGCCAGAGTATAGTTACCAGATTCGGTCTTCCCCTCCGATCGCCGATCGTACTGTCGAATCGTTCGGGTCCGGGAGACCCTGCCGTAACGACTTTTTTAAAAAAATTTGACTGGGAGTTGCCACTAATTTTTTTACCTAGGTGTGATTAGCCAGCTATCAATTATTAAGTCTAATGTTAACCTAAGCTTGGCAAATGATGCATTAAACCTAATGGTATGATCTTCTAACCAATGTCTAAGTCCGGAGTCGGGTACGTGTGGGAAAGGATTAGCACCCCCACAACGCCCGTCAAAATGACGGCACTGACTAACTTAATATTAACTTGTGGGTTTCTATTATTGGTTGCTTTACTCCTAAACCCTGAGTTTAAAGTATTTTTGGATATTTCTCTTTTCTCTTTTCTCTTTTCTTTTTATATTTATTTAAATTTCATTTTTTTTTCATTTTCATTTTTTTTAATTAATTTAATCAGCCCCTAAATGACTATCTAAACTTAATTAATTATTTGATGCATGATGCATATGATGAATGAATTCCCAAATTAAATTAAATTACCAAGTCATTATACGAAGAACTCCTAGAGACACCGCCCACACATTGGTTGGTGACTTTCCGGAAATTCTAAGTCTAGGAAGAAAACGATCCAAGGAGGACATTGGATGTCAACCCCGGAACGCCACCCCCATCACGGGAATCCATTTTATCTGAGTCACATGAAATGGCAATTAATATTTAACAAGAAATTAAACATGTATGCATATGGAAATTGCCAAGTGTTACAAATTTTAAAACTAAAGTTGTTCTAATTCCCTAAAGTTAAACATATTTGCAATTTCTTAAATCTAACTCATTCCTATAAAATCCTAATTTATTCTTAACATAACAATGAAATTAAATTCTAAATAATTATGCTAATTGATTATCTATGCAA